>JBCEWC010012788.1:0-15588 GCA_038996855.1 Solanum aculeatissimum | reverse complement strand
GAGATACCTTCACATAAACCCAATCACCTACATGGAATTCGAGATCCCTCTTCCTAACATCCGAATAGGACTTTTGGTGACTTTGAGCCGTCCTCAATCTCTCCCTAATCAACTTTACTTTTTGTATGGCCTCAACCACCAAGTTCGGGCCTAACAATGCCGCCTCACCTACCTCAAACCAACTCATCGAGGATCTACATATCCTACCATACAAAGCTTCGAACGGGGCCATACCAATGTTAGCATGAAAACTATTATTATAGGAAAACTCAATAAACGGTAGATGATCATCCCAATTTCTCTTGAACTCCAACACACAAGCCCTTAACATGTCCTCCAAGGTTTGAATTATCCTCTCGGCTTGTCCATCGATTTGAGGATGGAAGGCGGTGCTCAATTTAATCTTAGTACCAAGTCCCTTTTGAAATGACCTCCAAAAGTAAGAAGTGAACTGATTACCATGATCCGATATAATTGATCTTGGTATACCATGCAACCTTACCAACTCCCAGATATACATTTTACCATAATGCTCAGCACTATAAATATTCTTGATCGATAAAAAGTGAGTCGACTTAGTCATTCGATCAACAACAACCCATATTGAGTCAAATTATTTATGAGTACGTGGTAACCCGACCACAAAATCCATATTCACATTTTCTCACTTCCAAGTAGGAATCTTGATATCTTGGGCCAACCCGCCGGGCCTTTGGTGTTCCACCTTTACCTTTTGGCAATTTGGACATTCCAACACGAACTTGACTATGTCCTTTTTCATTCCATACCACCAATATAACTCCTTCAAATCTCGATGTATCTTAATGCATCCTGGGTGAATAGAATATTGGGAATTATGAGCTTTACTCATGATAATCTCCTTTAGGTCATCAACATCCGGAACACACAATCAATTTTGGTACCATAGCACACGATCTCCCCCTTGGGAGAAAACCTCAATCTTTCCTTCGGCAACCAATTTCTTTAACTCCACCAAGAAAGGATCTAAGTCTTGATTTGCCTTAACATCAATCACCATTGAAGACTCGGATCTGCCTTAAACAAAAATACCACCATTTCCTGAGTCGGCCTACCTAACACCTAATCTAGCCAACCGGTGCACATCCTTCACTATCTTCTTCTTCCCCTCATCCACATGCGACAGACTTCCCATAGATAGCCTACTAAGGGCATCCGCCACAACATTCACCTTACCGATATGGTAAAGGACACTCATGTCATAATCCTTCAGAAGTTCCAACCATATCTTTTGTCTCAAATTAAGATCTCTTTAGGTGAACACATATTGCAAACTCTTGTGATTGGTGAAAACATCCACGTGAACCTCATATAGATAATGTCTCCAAATCTTTAGAGCAAATACCACCGCCGCCAATTCGAGATCATGAGTCGGATAATTTTGCTTATGCACCTTCAATTGCTGAGACGCATAAGCTATCACCTTACCATGTTGCATAAGTATGCACCCTAACTCGATCCATGAAGCATCACAATACACCACAAACCCATCTAACCCATTGGGTAAGGTCAAAACAGGAGTCGATCCTTCAAAGTTTGAAAACTCTTCTCACACTCACCTGACCACACAAACTTAGCCTTCTTCTAGGTTAATTTGGTCAACGGGGACGCAATGGAGGAAAATCCTTCAACAAATCTCTGATAATAACCTGCTAGTCCAAGGAAACTTCGAATATCCGATGGAGTCAACAGTCTAGGCCAATCCTTCACCACTTCGATTTTCTTAAAATCAACCTTAATGCCATCACCGGACACCACATGACTAAGAAATGTGACTTCTCCCAACTAAAATTCACATTTGCTAAACTTGGCAAATAATTGTTTCTCCCTCAAAGCTTGAAGCACCAACCTCAAGTGACCCATATACTTTTGTTCACTCCAGGAGTAAATTAGGATATCATCGATGAAGACCACCATAAATTGTTAAGGATCAGTTTGAACACCCGATTCATGAGATCCATAAATATCGTTGGAGCATTGGTCAAACCAAACAACATCACCGCAAACTCAAAGTATCTATAACGAGTCTAAAAAGCCGTCATTGGGATATCACATTCCCTTACCTTCAACTGATGGTAACCCGATCGAAGATCTATCTTAGAGAAATGAGTAGCCCCTTGAAGTTGATCAAATAAATCATCAATTCTGGGCAATGGGTACCTATTCTTAACGGTCACTTTATTTAATTGAAGATAATCAATACACATCCGGAGGGACCCATCTTTCTTTCTCACAAGCAACACGAGAGCACCCCAAGGTAAAATACTTCGCCTAATGTAACCCTTCTCCAACAAGTCCTTCAACTGATCCTTTAACTCTTTTAGTTTGGCCAGAGACATACGGTAAGGAGGAATGGAAATAGGTTGAGTATCCGAAAGGAGATCTATGCAAAAATCCACTTCTCGATTCAGAGGAATGTCGAGCAAGTCTTCGAAAAACATATTGAGAAAAGCATTAACCACCGGAACTGATTCAAGCATCAGTGACTCACCCTCCATGTGAACTTGTGCATCCTTGCACGAGGATCAACTACTAACATGGGAGCATACTTTGAGAGCTTAGTGAGCTTGAGAGAATAGTCCCTCACGGATATGTTACCTTGCTTGAGGTTAATAAATTCAATCATCTTTGCTTCTCGAAGTTCAAGAGGGAAGAAATGGTCAAGAAAAGCAAACTTGAATTCCTTCTAATCGACCTTAACATCTTCCATTTTTCCACCAACCACTGATTGTACCACACTAGAGCTACATCCTTCAATTGATAGGCAGCCAATTCCACCTTCTCCTTGGAACTGACACCCATAATAGTCAACACCTTCGTGAGCTCATCAATGAACTCTTGGGCATCCTCATCACTCTTCGAACCAAACAATTCTGGAGGATTCATCTGGGTGAAGTCCCTCACACTAGAGGCTGGAGTGCCACCATTTATGGGATTAGTTGGCCGAGCTTGATTAGCCACTACTTGGGTTAACAGAGTCACCACATTTTGAAATTTAGCATGGGTCACTTGTTCCTCCACAGGATCACGAGGGGTTTGTTCCTCATAGACAGTAGCATGTCTGTGACGGGGAGCTCTTCTGGGAGGCATCTTCTGAAAGAGTAACAAGAACACCCTATTTCAGAAAATCTTTCATAACAGCTTGCAGCATGACATAAGGGACAATGAAGTGAGAAAATTTCTAAAACTTCATCATAGCCTCTCGTTCATAGATATGGCGCGCATCACACCCATGAACAAAACTCTAATTGATGGGACATGTTGGACTCCGAGGATCATTTACAAACCTAGGGATCTGATACCATCTTTATCACGACCTGTAAGTAGGGCCTAGATGTGACATGGTGAAGGAGAACTCGAAAGTCCTCGATCAAGCCATCATAGCATCATCACACACATCATCGATTCAGAAGTGCATATAATAAATAAACAGCACGTAAGTCTAGGGGATTTTGGGGCTTTGGACTCAAGCTATGGGGGCGTTGCTGGGAATAGGTTAAGCATGAATCACATATCACATAACAATTACGTTCTAAGGGGTAGGTAAGTATGACTCAAGCTATGGGGGCAAGCAGGGTTAGGGACTTTCCACATAAACACATTCCCAATCCAATCATATCATAATAGCATAAGCGGAAACAGAAGCATAATATATGATACCATTACTTAAGATAGATAGCCATAACATTACAAGTATCACATAGCATAACATACAATAGAGATCGATAGGTCCAACAATCCCTCAACATAAGATAAGATAGGGCCTGGACATATTCCGGGCTCACCCTCAAGTCATAAAGTAAAGGAACATAAAGTAAAGACATAGGTAGATGAAAGTAGGTGTTGCCCTTGGAGTATAGGGCTCACCACAAGTAATAACTTCAAGAATCTCGTTTAGCCATCTAGCGGAGGATGAAAGTCACCTCTGGTCCCTACATGGTTAGAGCATGTAGATAAAGAATATGGGTTACCACATGATAATGCACTAAGTATGTAGGTATACAATGCGTATGAACATGAACCTAAAACCAAGCTAGATGACAAGGGCACATACATAGAAGGAGAATATAAGAAGGGATAGTATATCAATATGCCATGAAATCCATGATACATGAAATGCCATAATGTTTATGGTATAGGGGATGTGATCATAACCAACATCCAAACTCATGTGACCTACAACATGAACTTGCCCGATGAGGCCTCCCATCGGATGAGAGAAGATAACTTGTCAAAGGTAACCTACACCACACCTTACGACCCGATCTTTTCGGTGTAATGGCCACCTTTCTTATGAATCGGTCATTTCGGAAGGATTTCCATAACATATCATATCACAGCATACCTTATGGGAGCTACCCATTTCGGTTGCATAACCTATGTTGGCACATAGTTGTGAGAAAGAAGTGGGACCCTTGGGGATAGCCCACTTACTACTCCAATCCAACTCGGTGCAAAGTCGTCATCCCACAAGAATACGTATATATATACATGCTTTTAAAATGGAACGGAAACAATTGACATCATAATCATGCATATTTAGTCTTAAAGGCCAAATTACTTAATTTACTTTCATGCATACGTGACTAAAAAGTCAAACATCTTTCATAGTCATGCTTCATTGGGCTAAAAAGCCAAATACACTTTCATGTCAACTTTATGCATAGGAGTAGATCCATACTTGTCATATCATATATGTGTAAACACCCATGGTTGCTCAAAGAGCCATATCATAGACATTATGTGATCACATTCTTGTCATAATCCATACTTGTTCAAAATCATAGTCATAAACATATTTGGGACTTAGCCCATATCATATCCTTCTTGAAATCCATGTTCATGCTTGCAAGTGGCATGATTGATGATAAGAATAGCATGGGTACTAAAATTCATAATTCACATCCAAATCAAGAAGAATCCATAGGAAATCCAAAGTTAAATCAACAATTAAATCTCAATTTAGCATTACCTACGCATAGATTAAAGAGTAAGCGGACATGCATACTTGTACTATATTGAATCAAAGTAATTCTTAAATTAGAGGCTTCATTCATCTTGAAATCATTAAATAAGAACATCCCACACTTTAATTACACTAAATCATTCTTAATTCACAAGACATATTTCAAGAAAAAAATCATAATTCATCAAAAATTGAGAAAAGGATTTTGGATCTTCATGGTTGAAAGAGGAACCATGAATTAAACCCACATACCTTGAATTTAACAAGAAGATTGAGAAGATTCTGATGAAGACTTGAGTTTCTCCCAAATTTCAAGCTTGGTTTTTAATGGTGGATGACAGAAAATTGAGAGAATTTGGGAGATGAATTGAGAGATTGAATAAATTAAAATGAATTAGGGTTAAATTTAGGGATTTTAGGAGAGTTTAGAAAGGCTAAAATGACCCTAGAAATAATTAAAATTACCATTTAACCATTAATAAAATAGAGAAGATAATTGGAATAGTCGCTGACGGAAGCATCCACATGGTCCGTGTAGTGGCTCACGAACTGTGAGCCCTACCGTGTGGCTTGACTTGGTTCACGTCTTCGCTTGAAATCTTGGAAGGCTTTCGGGATCACTCCGCGACAGGACTCGCAGTCCGTGAAGCTACATACTGTACACTGGTCTGTGGAGCCTCACTTGGTCCAGAGTCTTGGCCCTGGGGTCTAAGTAGTCTCTGGACCACTCCACGGAGGCCTTCATGGATCGTGAGGCATCACACGGTCCATGGGGTGGTTCGTGGAGCCTTACTTGATTTCGACCTTGGTCCTTCACCTAGCCCACTTTCTGGATCAACCCACGGACGCCCCTCATGGGTCGTGAGCCTCCATACGGCTCATGCCCCTTCCCGTATGGACCTGCCTTAACCAACTTTGGCCCTCCCTTTCTAGAACACTTTTCAGCTAAAGATAGCCCCCCAAAAAACGGCCATAACTTCCACATATAAACTCCGATTTGACTGAATCCAATTGTGTTGTGAAGATAACTCAAAGAGCTTCATTTTGATAGGTAATAGTCCATACAGTTCATCTCATACCAAGATATATATCCATTCAAAGTTAGTACTCTCTATGAAACATCAAGCAAACTTAACCAACGTGATTTCTTTGGACACGGCAACATAGGTAAGACCCATGACGGTCATTAGCCAACCATAATAGGTTCTATTAGACCTTAATAAACCACTACAAAGTTTGAAAATTTTTGGGTCATTACAGTATGAGTAACCAAGTTATCTAATACATGCCGCAATAATAAATCAGGCGCTACTTGGGAGGCAACCCAAGATATTTGATGTAACACTAGTTTTTTGGGTATGTTTTAGCTTTCTATACTTGTAGATAGTTAAATTTTCTTATTTTTTATGTTGTAATTTTTGGACTTTAGGATTGGTGGCACATAGGGTAACAGTTTGTTCTATGAAGGATATGCAGGAACAAGACTAAATCAGCAAACCAATGCTGAAAAGTGAGAAAAGTTGATTCTACGACCAATTCTATGAGTCATGGTCCACACTATGACTCATACACTGACTCGTAGAACACTTCAAACAAGCAAAGTTTTGTGCACTCCAGTCCATGAACTAACTTTACAGCCCATAGTCAAAATTACAGGTCGTGAATGGGGCTCGTAGACCCCAGGTAATATTTCTGAAAACTTACTAAGTGTTGGGGGTCTCTATGACCCAATCTACGAGTCGTATGTCTAGATACAACTCGTAGATGGCTCCATGATACCAATCTTCCAAACTATCGTTCAAGTGTACTATAGAACCATGACCTACGGGCCATAGAATACTTCACGACCCGTAATTGGTATTCCATGGGGCCTGCACCCACTTTTACCCAACCCGGTAAAGTATTTAAAGGAGGGGTAAATTAATTTACCCCCCATTCTTTCCTAAATTCCCTAAAATACCAAAATCCCTTCTTCTCTCTGAAGCTTTCGACCACCATCCTAACCACCTCCATATTTTTTGACCAACTTTCGACGAGTCTTCGGCCACCTAAGGTTACGTGATTCTTGGCTTCCTCCTCTAATTTCTTGACTTTTTGTTCAAAATTTGGTATGTTCTTAACTATAATTTTTATGTTTCACCAGAAATTGTATCATTAGGTTAGATTATTGTTGGGAATGGTATTCTGAAAGTTATGTCCTCATAATAGGTGTTGCCCATATAGGTGAAAGAATACTTTCTTGAAATTGATTGTGTAGTCGCCTTTGAAGGTACCATGCATATGCCAGAAAATATGTTGAATCTAATTGGCCATAAAGTTTTTGTATGTCGTTGCTTGAAATAACATAATCATTTGTCATCGGAAGTAAATTGATCTATTTGATTGAAAATTGATATGAGGTTGCGTGTGTTGAATGATAACACAAATTCTAGTTGTTCAATGGTGATTAGAATGTTATGTGTTTGTGAAATCAATGCTTGACAGGGTAGTTCTATAAGTTACACATATGGGGTGTTGGGTACCTTGTTTGGAATGTGTTGAGTGCGTAAAATTATTGCTTTGATGTTGATAATACTTGACATGCCTTGTTGTTGCTCATATATGGGGTAATGGAACTCATCTGATGAACTCAGAAAACCCCAGCTATTGTATTTTTACAGTACGAGGGTCTTCTACAGCCCATGGCTTAATCCATGAACCGTAGTTGCCCCTTATGAATAGGTCCAACAACTTGGGGATTTTTGGGATTTTATCAGACTAAACCATTTACAGGTCGTAGTTAAGACTATGACTTGTAAACTAGTTTTATAGGTTCTGTACCTACAAATGATAATTCTTGAACTACACCTACGAATCAGTCTAAAGTCTGTGGTTTGTTCTATAGGTTCGTACCTAGTCTCATAGGTGTATTTCTAGTAACTTGTTTCACTATACTCTGCCACCTATAAAGGCCTTCTACGATCCATAGTTTTTTCTATGGCTCATAGATGAGCCTTCGCAGGTCCTTCTGCAATTTTTTCTTGTAACTTTTTATATTTCTTGCCTATACTAGTAGGACTGATAGTTGTGCAAATGGTGTGGATTACAAGTACTATGTCTCCAAGACCCAAGTGAGATGAGATACGATCCAGGCGGGAGTAGCTAATAGATAAGTTGACTGAGTCTGAGACTAGTGGATCATTAGAAGAGCTCAACGTCAGTCTAGGTGTGGGCATCGAGCCACGACAAACTCGAGCGGCCATAATACAAACAACTCTAGCTTTCAAACTAGCCATAGTTGCTTGGCTACCCCAGTCTGACAAGGGACGCGATAGACAGAGCAGGTCTATTTAGATGACCTTCTCCAAAAAAGGGTCAGGGTCCAAATAGAGAGATAGCTCTGGATCAGACAAGGAGTCAAATTTAGGGGCTGCGGAGTCCACCCCAGCACCAGCAACACCACCTTCACCTCCTGATTCTTTGACTAGCAAGTGGTGTGTGCGGAAGATGCACCGTATCTACCAGCAAGATCTCTAGGATGATTAGAGGGGCCAATAGGCCCATTCTATATATGAGGAGCCCCAAATCATTACTACTTTGCTTGACAATGTACCAAGGCTCTAGGACACCATGGCCCATCACAAATTAGAGGGTATGGAAGATCCATCAAGGACGTACTCCCCAATGATGGTTCGAGAGTTCTACGCTTCATATGTTGCCACCATTATGAAGTTGACCCCGAAAGGAAAGAGATTCCTTTCTCAACCCAATATTACACAGACGATGGTACAAGGGATTTCAGTTGACATATCAAAGGCTACCATTCATCAGTTCCTATTTGGTCCCTAGTACGAGGCTCCAATTTTCACAGTAGAGTATGATTACAAATTGAGCCAGACATGGGACTGGGGCTTGACTAGAGATACGGCCCACAGGGGCACTTTGATAAGATGGATTATTGATCATATTGTTGAGCAGGTATAGGACCCTGATTGGTTTCCACATCATCAACAATCGTGAAGGCTTCACTCAGCTTTACTGGGAAGTATTGGTGGGTTGTAGTGTGTTCAATGATCCGAATGACACATGTAGATAATACCTTGACACTAAATTGCCCAGTACTAGTTGTCAGCATCTTGGATGATTATGACATAGATTGGGCTTGCTTAATAGCAGAGCAGATCAATGAGGCAGCCCTGAAGAGGTCCACCTCCATCTTTTTACCGTGCTTGATATACCACTTATGTATAGCAGCGGGTTTAGAGATTCTTCACCAGGTGGACACTTTTATCGAGGTTTAGAGGACACTAGATGCCAGCCTGATTAAGGCTGATGAGAATTTGGTGAAATTTTGGCGAGCACCATACCCTCTACTATGCATACAAGAGATATTTGTCACATCACCACCTTCTGAGCCCCCAATATTGACTGTTGCTCTAGATATTGAGGGACCCCTACAGACAAAGGCTGAGAGAGAAAGGGGGACCCCTACTACTACTACTCCTGCACTAGAGGTCGTACCCATACAGCCTTCCCCTGCAGGCATGGTATATGTGTCTGAGGCATCTATTCAGACCCTGGCATAGCGATTGGTTTGTGCTGAGTCGCAGTTGACTCAGCTATTACAGTATAGTAGGCCTGGGGTTTCTAGGCCATTTTAGAGGCTAAAGAGCATATGTAGATGTATTGTATAGCCACTATTCAAGAGAGGATTACACTGGTATATAGTAGAGGTGAGTGGAGAAAAGCCTCAGTTCAGCCCAGCCTGTTGACATGACAGCCATTCGAGAGAAGATCTAATAGCTCCGGACCAAGATGAGGATAGCAGCTTCAGCACCGTTTGTGCTCCCTCCCCTCCCCCCATCGAAACCACTAAGGAAGTTGTTGATTTTTTTGCTCCCGAGGAGGAACCACCCCGCGCCCTTAAAAAGAGGTTTCGTCTTGAGGATGATGATCTAGATGCATTAAGGTGAGAAGAGGAGTTGATAGAGACGTAGTAGTTCGAGGCTGCTATGCGAGGCTCCATTGTAGATGAGCAGGAATGGTAGGCTCATGAGCTTGAGAGTGTGAGAGGTGTTAGACCCTCAGGACATGTTGCTACTATTAAGGAGACAACCAGGCAGGTTAAAGGTGGTCAAACACAACCAGAGACTGACGCTTAGGCGCCCAAGTATGTTCTTTTGACCCCTATGTGCCCAAGTATATTCTTTTGACCCCTATGCGTCCAAGTATGTTCTTTTGACCCCTATGCTTTATTTTTAAATATTTTGTGCATAAGGAAAATGAAATTCGATGGGGTATGGGTAGTTATAGGCCTCGGTGAAGTCAAAGTAGCCAAGTCCTATAACTATCCTAAATTTTGAGTCTGAGGAGTTTTCTTGCATATGTCTTTCCCTAAGGACATTTATTTTCTATTGAACTGGCATGTGTAGGATGTGTAAGTAGTATTAATAGCATATTGTACTAAAGTATGTGGCATATGTTAGTTTTTTGTGGAAAAATAGCACCCATCAATTTTTTGTATTAGGTAGTTTGATAACAACCATGTAAATTTGATAATTGATAATGCTTGTTCTGATAAGTTAAGATTTAATTATGATGAAAAGCATGATCTAAGAGTCGGTGCTGATAGTGTAATCAGTGCCAAGTGTTTGTGAGCTTAATTCTTATGTTGTGTTTTGATTCAGAAATTGCCCTTTTAATTGGTTAGGAAAGGATCTTATTTTAGCTTGACATGTACCCTTTTCATTGTAAACACCTAAGTAACCTAGGCTTTTTAAATGTGAAATCATGAAGTTGGCCCTAGTCCTTCTTTGGATATTATGCACCTTGACTCAAGCAAAAATCAAAAACTGAGGGTAGCTACCAAAAGTGATCCTGGTTCATAGGTTGGATATTGTGTACCTCAACTCAGGCTAAAAGCCTAAGTTGAGGGTGGCTGGTGTAAGGGAAATCACACTGAATAGGGTGGAAGTCAGTGATATATGAAAAAAAGGAAAAATGTGCTCTAGCTGCAAGAAAAATGAATAGATGCCTAAATAATGAGCTGAAAAGAAAAGAATGTAAAAAATAAAAGGCAATGAGCTTAAAAATATGAGTAAAGCACCCAAAAAGGTTTAAAACAGGAAAAGGGAAGAATGAGTTGAAAATAATAGTGTTGGTAGGGCAAAAATATAGAATAACGCTGTGTCAAGGAGGGCAATTAGTCACTTTATTCCTAAAATACCATACCAAATCCCCTTGAGCCTACGTTACAAGCTTATAAAGTCCTAGAGTGATAGTAATCTAATTAGTCGAAGGTCATGGTCATAAAGGTAGGGGAAAGAATATGTTATTAAGCACAGTGTTCGAATATCTGTTGTGAGGGTGAGTGATTTTGTTAGTACCAAACATTGAATCTGAAGATACTATCGTGAGTGAGATATGGGACTTATTTCTATAAGGGAACTTGAGTACACTGTTGATTCTAGGTTATTTTAGTGATTGTGCCTTATCTGTGGTTACCTTGTTTGTCATAGTTGCACTATCACATTTATTGATTTACATTGGTTTATTTGATTATGTCTGATATGCACTGATGCATTAGTTTAGGTGTCTGAGATTGATTTTGAGATGATGTATGCCTTTAGATTGAGGTCTTTGTGTTGCTACATTGCTTACTTAGATTGAATCTGTCGCTTGAAGACAAGCAATTGTTTTAAGTTGAGGGTATTGAAGTGCTGCCAAAATACAACACTTTTGATGCTTAAAACTTGGAATTTTGTGTGTTCTCAAAGTGATGTTAGTGGATTTGATGTGTTTTTATATTTATTTTGCTGGATTACAAGCTTTGGTATGATTTTGGGCAAAGTTCTGCAAAATTATAGTTTTTGAGGATTTACGGACAACTCTATGGGTCGTGGTTCATTCCACAAGTCATAGGTTGGTTTCATGAGTAAGATCTACTGAAAGGCCAATTTTCAGAAGTTGCATCCACAAACTGTCAGATGAGCCATAGATTATTTTATGAGTCATGGATTGATGTCGTGCATGGAGAATTAGATTTTGAAGATTTTCAGGAATGGTAGTAGACGAAACTCCCTCACAGGTCGTAAGTTAGAATACGACCCATAAGAAGGTCTCATGAATTTGAAGCCAGTTTTTGGAAGTACGGAGTACAAAGCCCAGGCATGGGCCATGGATCTCTATACAGCCCGTAACCCAGTCTATAGAAGCTGTTGACGCCAGTTTTCCAATTTTGTTTTGGATTTTTATTTTACTTATAGTAAATAGGTTTTTATTCCGTAGAGAACAGTAGAGAGACGTACAAGATAGATAAAAATAGTAGAGAAACACTTTGAGAACTCTTTTTTTGTGATTTTTACATTAGTTTAATACATTATGATTTCTTGTGAAGATTGGAATTTCTTGTTCTTAACTTCATCATTGAAAGTGATTAATTATGATATCTCTTAACATGATTTCTTCATCTACAATTATTATGCATAACTAAATCCACAACTAGGATTGTGAAACCCATAAAGAACTAGCAAAGTAAAATCTGAATAATTCGTTATTCTTGGAAAGTGTGTATGCATGTCCTAATTGATTCTCTTTGTTATGAATACTTTTTAACAGTGGCCAATGTTAGAACTTGCCCTAATTCTTATCAACTGGATCAAGGTGGTAAGGAATGGGAAAAGAGATTAATTAACAAGATTTCATGTGATCCCTCTCGTCTAATCAACCAAATCTGATCAAGGGGAGATTGTACTGAAACAATAAGTAAGGGTTAGTAATGTCAAACTGTAGGGATAGATCAAATCACATAGTAGAAATTGTTTCTCGCCTGGATCAAAGGGTTTGGTAAACTTAACTTACCGTTCTGCATGCTACATACTAGAAAAGATTAAGATTATCTGGATATACTGAGTTAGAAAATCATGAGGAACACAATACCCTAGTTACTTCTTCTACTTATTTCACACACTTGCTTCTTGTTTAGGTGTACTTACTGCAATTACAAATCGCCCCCCTTTCGGGAGATAAGTTGATTAATTCAACTCAAATTGTTTGTAATTACTCCAGGTCTAACCATATTCCCTGTGGGTTCGACCCTAACCTTGGTTAGGTTATATATTTTGACAGCAACAATTTATCATATTTATCAGACCATATCTTTGTTCTCATAAGCAATGATTGACCATTTATTTGAGGCATTGAGTGTCAATTTGCTTGGATATTTATCAATACCATCAAGATGAATTATCTTGATTACGTATTCTGTAAGTTGTGCTCTTAACTCAATTATCTTGCACAAACAATTTTACAAATGTCAAACTTCAAGTTTACAATATATGCACATGTGATTATCTTATAAATACATCTATTTCACATATCACATGACCGTGAACGGGCCCATATTTGCCTTTCATACTTTCAGAATTTAGGGGATTCAGTCCCAACATAAGTTGATCCAATCAAATTATCATGAGAACAAGCAATCTTGAAGAATCTTTTATTTCTTCAATATATATCTAATGAGTAAATTTCAAGTTTACCATGACATGTGTCTTCTGCTTTAGTAAATTTTTAATTTACTATTACATGAGCAAATTTCAAATTTATTACTCAGGGAGTAATTTTCATATCTATTTTTTCTCAATTACTCTATCTCTCTTCTGGAGATGAGTTGTGATCCTATCACAATAAAGTGCACATTTATATTGAGAAGTTTTATTAAATACTATCACATTCACTTCAGAGAATGGATCTGTATTTGTAGCATTTATCAAAAAGTTTTCATTCTTCAAGAATGAAACACAATTATCTTAGCATATCAATTTATGATAGTTTAGTACCTCATTCCATGTTCACATGCATTATTCAATCACTTGTCTTTTTTCAAACATTATACACTGCTACCACATTCACTTTAGAGAATGAAACATTTTTAATGGAATATATTTTATGACTTTTCACCAAAAGCATATTATTTTGCTTTAGTCATCATTATATCATTAATATAGTGCATTGGGACTTGAACCCAACGTCTACCCATATAAAAGTATCTTAGATCATGAATTACATGGGATTTAAACACAATATCTTATCTATATTTGTCTCAAGATGTAATACTTTTTGGTGCAATAGAACTAAAAACTATTCACATACAACATGATTTTTAGAGATAAAATTTACTTGAAAAAAAATTTCTTTCTTCATAGTGATGCTTGCTCAACCAAGTCTTTGGGAGTACGACACTCACTTGCATAGTGGCATTTTTCACCATATTGATAACACCCTTTTGAAGGTAAATTTTCTTTGGTGAATGATTCACACCAGGAAAAGAATTTTTTTCTTGGCCATTCTTAAGATCACGATAAGATCCACGACCTTTTCCATGCCTAGCATGGTAGGCATACACCTCATTCACTTCAGAAAGCAGTGTAGATCTAGTAAGCTAATTCTCATGGATTTTTATTGACAAATCATTATTTTGTTCAATCACAAAAATATGAGAAATCAATTCATAATACTTCTTCTCTCGATATTGTTGTTGTAGCAACATATTCAAGGCATGAAATGTGGTTAACATCTTTTCTATTATATCAATATATAATCATTTCTCTACACAATTTCAATTAAGAAGTGATTCTGAACATAACAGAATCATACTCATGAGTAGACTTAAAAGTCTTCTAGCCTTAGATGCATCCAATCATATCATGATTTTAGATGTATAGCCATCTTCAAGTGGTCATATTTTTCTTTTAGGTTTTTCACTAAACAAGTGGATCCTTGACTGTGAGATATTCAATTTTTGAAATTTCATCAAGATGATGATGAAAGAATATCATAACTTTAACACAGTCTTATTTTAATGCTTTATTTTCATTTTTAATGGTGTTTCCAAGACACCAAGCATCCAACACCCATGAAGGGTAGTTCTTTCCCAAACTATGAAGGGCAACGAACTCAAGTTTCATCAGGTTAGTCATATCAATAAAGAGAAAATAAGGAAATATAAATAATACCTTAGCCTTGAAACTTAACCTTCACTCTTTAAGACGGTAAAGTCTCGTGCTGATAACGTGTTATAAAAGTATAAAGTAAAAGAATAAGAAAGTAGAGAGAAGATTTCTTATTGCTCTTGCATAATAATCAGATGTATTTTACTATGAAGGAAACTCTTATATTTATAGGAAAAAACTAACTTGGTCTTCAAGTAAGAAACTGACTTGGTCTTCAAGTAGGATTTCTAACTCTTAAAGGAATCTACATAATAGGCATTCACTATAACACAAATATGTTTATAACATTAGTAAATATTATAATTATGACATGTTATTAATTTATGGGCTTAAATTATTGGCAACCATTTAAAGTTGTCTGTATATTTCACTTGAATACCTCAACTAACATATATACCTATTAAACATTTACATTATTCAAAACGAGTACCTATTAAACATTTTTCTTTGACATGGCATGTAAAGTGCACTACATAGATATCCAGCGCGTGAGGGAGCATTTTATTTAATACCTGAATCATCTAGCAAAAATCTACAAGAACAGGTAAAATCATTTATGATTATGAATAGCTAAATATTTATATTCCTGAT
>JBCEWC010012787.1:0-15589 GCA_038996855.1 Solanum aculeatissimum | reverse complement strand
TGCTACATGTCTTAGCTTCCGCATTTTCGAACCGATGATGAGTGTAATGATGCTATGATGGCTTGATCGAGGGTCTTGGGGTCCTCTTTCACCATGTCACATCTAGGCCTCTATCTGGGTCGTGACAGGAGGTAGCACTATTGTCCTATTGACATCCACAACCATCGAGTTGAGCCAATATTGATTCCAATCATTTGCTACAACTTAGAATCCCTTTAGTTGTGGGATGACTACTGGCGGATTGTATTCATTAGGATTTAATGAAGTATTTGCTACATTCTCCACATCATTACTAGGTTGGTGGACCATTCACCTTCTGTTTTGCTCAATCTCAGGATCAAAAGGAATCAAGGGAGTACCTCGACTTCTGGTTGTTGACATGCACCAACCACCTAAACCCTGTATCAGAACAAAACCAACAAAAAACATAAAATTAGGGAAATACTGAGCAATCAATCAAATTACAATATGCTAATCGAGTCTAGCCGTATTCACTGGCAATGGCGCTATTAAATATTATGTTGACTCCGCGCTTACGCTTAGCACCCACCCCTACTAGGAGGTTTTGAAGCGGTCATACAAGTATTTAAATCTAACTTGGTTAGGGTCGGTCCCATGAGGAATAAGGTAGACCCTAGATTAGCACACGTTCAGTAACTTGACTAGATATACTTTACCCCTAGTAACCTGATTAGTTAAGAAATAGTCAATCAACCTCTGTTAATTACTTTTTTTCCTATTTTTCACCTTATAGATTGGTCAGGTGATACTAGGCAATTTCTAATGTAGGCCTCCGTTAAAATTTAGTAAATTAGAAGAAGTTAATTAATTCATCCTAATCACCATTCAAAAGATTGTAAGTAATCCGATTTTACGTTGTTAGTATGTCATGGTTCCCATAACCCTAGTTGTGGATTCAGTCACGCATCCTTATCGTATGAGTAGAAATCATGTAGGGAGAATACATAATTAAATAACTTACGCAACAAGAACTGATAAACAAAATTCAAAAACTCAATGGAATTGCAAACTTGAATTAATTTGAAAATCACAAAATATGTTCACAAGTGTCTTTCTCTCGTTCTCTGACCATTCCTCTTTGCTATATCCATAAAAAAATCTAAAAAACTATTTAGAGTACTAGAAATAAAAAGTCAAAACAAAAGGGGATAATTGTGTCGGCACTAGTCACGAGCCTTCATTATGACCAATATGATAAGTCACAGACCATGAGTCGGGGTCTCGTGAAAGGCTTTTGAGCTACTGGAGATGGGCACAAAACTTCCTTCACAAGTCGTGAAGTCATCCATGACCCATGAAGGGTCTCGTCTAAGCCGCTTTCAGAGACTCTTCACTTTCAACTGCCTCAGTTCATGAGGTCACTCTACGATCTATATATTAGTCCATGACTCATGCTCAGGTCTCATAGAGTGGACTTCACTTCTACACCCTATAATGGATGAAGAAATGAGACCCTTTCTATGACCCGTGGAATGACCCACAACCTGTAGAGGGTCTCACAAACTGTCTCTTTAGTACAAAAACTGCACTTCATGCTTAGAATTGTGCCAACAATAAAATCCTACAAACAAAAACATCAAATCTACTAACATCACTTTGAGAACGCACAAAATCTCAAGTTTCAAACATTCAAAGTGTTGTATTTTGGCAGCACATCAATATGTGAGCCTATTGTCGAGCCTATATGAGTTTCCACCTTGGTAGGTGAGTTCTTAGTGGTGAATCAGGTGTATTAGGGTTGTATTATCACCTTCTATATTACAGATACTATTGTTGATTTGATATTACTTGATATGGTCGACTTTGATGTGTTATTGGATATGGATTGGTTATCACCTCGTCATGTTATTCTTGATTACCATGCAAAGATGGTGACTTTATCTTGTCCTGATTGGCCTAAGTTAGTGTGGACTGGCGTGCCTAGTTCTTATCCTAAGGGGGTGATCTCTTATATGTATGCCTGTAAACTGATGGATAAAGGATGTTTATCATATTTGGCTCTTGTTCTAGCCTGTTCTTAGAAGTTACTATCATTGGAGACTAACAGAGTTGTTAGGGAGTTTATGGATGTATTGCTGAATTATTTTTCAGGTGTTCCTCTAGATCATAATATTGATTTTGCTATTGATGCGGAGTCATGCACTAAACCCATTTCTAGTGCCCTGTATCAGATGGCTCCAACTGAGTTGAAGGAGTTAAAAGAGCAACTACAGGATTTGTTGGAGAAGGGGTTCATCCGTCTGAGTGTATCCCCTTGGGATGTTCCTGTCTTATTTGTGAAGAAGAAGGATGGCACTATGAAGATGTGTATTGAATATCTCCAATTGAACAAAGTGACCATCAAGAATAAGTATCATTTACCTCATATTGATTATCTATTTGACTATTTACAGGGTGCTTCGATGTTTTCCAAGATTGATTTGAGGTCTGGATATCACCAGTTGATAGTTTAGAAGTCTGACATCCCAAAGATAACCTTCAAGACCTTTTATAGCCATTATGAGTTTGTAGTTATGTCCTTTAGGATGACTAATGCTCCAACCACTTTTATGGAATTGATGAACCAAGTGTTCAAGCCTTATTTGGATATATTCGTGATCGTATTTATTGATGATATCTTGGTTTTACTCCAAGAATGAGTATGACCATGTTCAGCATTTGAGGATTGTGCCTCTAAGGTTGAGAGAAGAGAAGTTATATGCCAATCTTTCAAAGTGTGTGTTTTGGCTTGAGTTTATAGCCTTCTTTGTACATATAGTAACAAAAGATAGCATTATGGTAGATCCAGCCAAGGTAGTAGCAGTTCGTGAGTGGGCTAGGTTGAGATCCATGACAGAAATTTGGAGTTTTATTGGTCTAGTGGGTATTATAGGCACTTTGTGTAGGGATTCTCTTTTATTGTAGTCCCATTGACTAGGCTTACTCAAAAGGATGTGTCTTTTCAGTGGTCAGAGGAGTGCAAGGTGAAATTTCAAAAGCTCAAAGATTTATTAACCTCAATACCTATTCTTTCTTTGCCGAAGGAGGGAGTACCTTTTGTGGTGCATTGTGATGCTTCTTGAGTGGGTTTGGGTGGGGTACTAATGCAAAAAAGGAGAGTGATAGGACATGCATCTCGGTCGTTGAATGTGCATGAGAGGAACTACCCTACCCATGATTTAGAATTGGTTGCGGTGGCATTATCACCGTAGGGTGAATTGTGAGATCTTTACCGATCATTGGAGTCTTAAATATATCTTTTCTAAGCCTAATTTGAATGTAAGATAGCACAGGTGGTTAGAGTTGTTTAAAGACTATGAAATTTTGATTCTATATCACTCGAGAAACGCAAATGTGGTGGCAGATTCTTTGAGCCGGAAGCCTCTAGATGGGGAGTTTGGCATTCTTGAGGACGGAGGAGAGGCCCTTAGCATTGGAGATTCAGTCACTTGCTAGACAGCTAGTTCAGTTAGATATTTCTCCTCCTCAGAGTATTTTAGCCTTTGTGGAGGCTAGTTCTTCATTGCTTAATCACGTGTGTGCTCACTAGTTTGATGGTGCTCGGTTATGCTTGGTTCGTGATAAGGTGTTGAGGGGTGAAGCAAAGGTGAATACTATTGATTCAGAGGATGTTTTGAGGATTAATGATCGAGTTTGTATGCCTAAGGCAGAAGATTGGGTTAGATTGATATTGGAGGAGGCTCATTGTGCTAGATATTCCATCCATCTCAGTGTGGCAAGACTGATATTGGAGGAGGCTCAAAGATTTATTAACCTCCATCCATTTTACCTTGGCTTTGGGCAAGTTTGACTCAGTTTAGGTGATAGTAGATCAATTGACTAAATCTACTCACTTTCTACCTATGAAAACTAGCTACAGTGTAGAGCAGTTGGCTAGGTTGTGTATCCGAGATATTATTAGATTGCACAGGGTTTGATGAGTCGATATCTTGGGCTTAGATTGTGAAGAAATATTGTCCTCTTTATGATAATATGCTCCATTTGCCGATTATATTGTATGTTTTGTGTCAGGAATAAGGATGAAAGTGCATAGATGACAATACTCATCAAAATAAGGAAAAGGAGCAAAAGTGCCAAAAAGGTGGTCAGAATCAAAGGCCATCGATGGAGCGCCGAAGTGAAGTTGAGGCCACCTAAAGTTACAGTTGTCAGACCTCTATATTCATGACCGAAAGGCAAGAAAATGCAGTGGTTCGGCGAATCGCCGAACAATATCGCGATGACCAAAGACACGGCTGAAAGATGCAAAGACCTAAGACTTCAACTGATATAAGAGAAGGCAGTCAAGTGCACATTCGGTGCATCACCGAAGTACTCAAAGATAGCTGACTTTGACCGTCGAATGGCAAAAGTCTACACAAACTCTGAGTGATTCGTACAAACTATAAAATGATTTTGGAAAGGACATTGTACATATCATTCTTCCACATATGCCTTACCACGTTGATTGAGAATAGAGTACATAGAAGATTCTTGCTAAAGTACAAGGGTTTTGGTGATTTCAAGCTTTTGGAAGAAGAAAGTGGAGAGATTAGCTAGAGTAATTCATCTTTTCTCTTGTAATTCACCTTACCCATGTTCTTAACTACAGATTGTGGTATTATTTCTTTACTTTTGAACATGGTTAGCTAAAACCCCAATGTTGTGGGTGTGTATATAATATGGATATTTCATTTCTTAGTTGGGTCTAGGATATTTTGACTGTATTGATGTTAATCTAAGAGAGTTTACACTTATTGCTAAGCATCATTTATAATTCCGAGGTTTCAAACTTGGGATTTACTTTAGATCTCTGATTATTGCATTAATTTGAGTAATTAGAGTGGGCAATAGGTGTATTAGCTGGAAATCTTTCGGGGTTTCAGTTGAATGCCACAAACTTGGGTTCAATGGCTAAAGTATTAGCAAATTTGCTATAATTTTTCAAGTCAAGCATGATCTCGAGCGATTTGTATGTGATGTCATAATAGGTTCATGAAAAACACCATCGCTGTCGTAAATGAAGTGTTGGTTACCAGTAACTTAGCTTACTCACATGTTTTTAACTCAATCAATCTAGTGTTTAGACCTAATTAATTAGATCTATCTCCATATTCACACACCATTGACATTTCTATCTTAATTTTGTTTTTAAATCGCATCTTAGAATTATTGTAGTTGAATGCTTGCTTTTACTTACTTGCAACCCCCAAGTTAATGCTACAAATGCCTAGTTCAACTTATTACTTTAACTCTTGAATGCCCATTCCCTGTGGGATTCCACCCCGACACTTTTATTAGGTTAATATGCTGATACGATTATCCCTATCTTCTAAAAATGTGGTAGGTTTGAATGTCATCAAAAGTGGCACATTGCCAAGGAATGGTGCTAATTCTTGATTGATGTTTTTTGTTTGAACTTAGCTTTAGTACTTGAACTTTATTATTACTTTTATTGTTGTTCATATTGATTTTAGATAGGTGAAAAAATGGATGATGCCAGAAGCGCACATGGTGAGAACGTAGGGGATCTGAATGACTTCTAAAATGTTGATTAGGACCAAGTGGCCAGTACAAGAGCGATCCGATTTCCCCCATTAGCTGGAAATATTGTATTTTATATCACGAGCACAATGTTACAGTTTCTCCAAACTAAGGGACTATTCGGAGGTCAAGCCCATGAAGACCTCGATGACCATCTTCAGAATTTCATAAATATTTGCTTGCCATTAAACTTTTGGGGTGTGACACAAGAAGCTATCAGATTAAGGATCTTTCCTTTTTCCATAACGAGAGAAGTCATACGATGGTTGGCTTAACTTTCCCGAGATTGAATTACATCATGGGAGGAATTGCAAGATCCATTCCTTGAGAGATCTTTTCCTCCCTCGAAGATTGTTAAACTCCGGAGGAGTATTGAGAATTTCAAAAGAATTAAAGGAGAGCCATTACATGAGACATGGCTATGATTATGGAAACTCCTGCTCCAATGCCCAAATCATGGAGTTCTAAACCACTTTCTCTTGCAATATTTCTATGTGAGTTTAGATGTTGTCGACAAAGGTGTGGCTGATCAGTTAATAAGAGGAGAAATCATGGAATAAACTTTTTTTGCTGCTTGTAAATTGCTAGATGACATGACCAAGATCAATATGGCTTGGAATAGTAGAGATGACCTTATTTCTTCAACTCATAGGGGGACATCCAAAGAGAAACTAGATAAAGACAAAAACAAGGAAGAAAACATGGCAAAAATGTTGACTCAATTGGATCTCTTGACAAAATACATAATGTGTGATGGTCGTACGAGCCTAAACTCCATAGGTGTTGCAGGTAATGTCACTTATGATAATGTACTATATGAAGAAGGTTTTAGTGAAGACGTACATTATATTGGAAATCGGGTTATGGGTTCCTAGTCGACCTTTCCAAGGCCACCTAGGAATCAAGGTTGGACCCACGGTGCTAGATGGAGAGATAGGAGTTGGCCAGATCAAAATTAACCCAGAGGTTGGAGAGATAGGGATAGTGCAAGAGATAGGTATATACCTCCCCATGATAGGCTGAAGGTTGTTGAACCAGTGGTGAATCTAGAAAATTTCATGACTGAGGACATGTTGACTCAGATTTTGAACAAGGTTGAGGCCTATGATAAGATATTGAAGGAGATAGAGTCAGACTTCTCGTAGCTGAGCCAAATCGTGACTTCACATTCAATATCCATCAAGCACTTGGAGACCCAACTTGGAAACATCTTGGCCCATATCAACCAAAGGCCAAAGGGAGGTCTACCTAGTGATATGATTGTCAACCCTAAGAATGTTAATCAACAGTGCTTGTTATCATGACTCATAGTGGCAAAGTTGTTCAAGGTGTTGTGTCTACACCTAATGTTGAGGTAGGTGATAAAAAGTTGGAAGTGGATGAAGATATAGTGAATGTGGATAAAGATGTAGTGAATGTGAATGAAAATAATGATGTGGTTGTGAATGAAGGAAGTGAGATTCTTAGCAATCTCGAGAGTAATGAAAATGAGAAAGTTGAGGTAGTGTAAATAATGCTAAAAGAGTACACCCCTCCCCAAAAAATGCAAATTCAACCTTGAAGTTGAAGGCACCTCAAGTCAAGATCGACCCCCCTTTCTCAAAGGTTAAAAAAAAGGAGGATGACAACAAATTCAAGAAATTTTGATCTATGTTTAATTCTCTTTCTATCAACATGCCATTGATAGAGGTTCTAACGGATATGCGGGGGTATGCAAAATTTATGAAGGAGTTGGTGACCAAGAAGAGAGCCTTAGAATGTGAAACAATTAAAGTATCTCATAATTGCAGTGCAATTTTAACAAAACACTTAGTCACTGAAAAGGACGACCCTATTTCATTCACATTATCGTGTACTATCGGAGCTTGTATGTTTTTCAAGGCATTGTGCGATTTATGTGAAAGCATAAATCTCATTCCCTTAGTCATGTTTGAAGAGTTAGGGTTGGATACCTATTCACCAACTATAATGTGGTTGCTCATGGATGACTGGTCCATCAAGAGACCAGTTGGGATTCTTCAAGATTTCTTGGTGAAGGTGGATAAATTTATACTACCAGCTGACTTTTGGATTTTGGATTGTGAAATGGATATTGATGTTCCTATAATTCTTAGTTGACCATTCTTAGAGACCGAGAAAGCTTCGGTGGATGTTGAAAAAGGGGATTTAAAGTTTTGAGTGAATGAAGAGAAAGTTGTATTCAATATTAGCAAGACTATGAAGAAAGTAAAGGACTTCTGGTTGGTGTCAGTCATTGATCAATCTTGGGTTACTAGAAGCAAGAGAAACTATGTTGTGCCACGATTTTAACCACGGTGTTGCTTGGGAGGCAACCCAAGGATGTATGGTAAGTTTTTCTTTTTGAATAGTATGTGATAATTGTGCACGTTTGAGAAGTGGAAAATAAAAAGGGTGACATTATAAGCCAAATTGGTGAATCACTAAGTGTAACGACCCGAACTTTTTTGATATTCTTGATGGTTGGTCTTGGATAGTGTTGGACTGGTCATGGTTGAATTTTGGTAGCCATGGGTTGTATTTAAGTGGTCGGATTCAAAATGGATCGTTTGGGAAAGTTATGGAGCCGGTTGGGCAGTGTACTTTGAGAGATCATAAATTTTGGTATGGGATGAACTGTGTGGGCTACTATATATCAAATTGAATCTCCTTGAGTTATCTTAGCAACACAACTGGTTTCACTCAATTCAGAGTTCGTATGAGAACGTTATGGCCAAAATAGTGGGACTGCACGTGTATGGAAAGGTTCTGAAAAACAAAGTGGCCTGAGCCTAAGGCAGATCCACACGGAGGGGTCCACGAGCCATGGTAAGGATCACGGGCCGTGTAAAGGTCCATGGGTTGATCCATTAAGGGTGGCTGGGTGTTGAACTAAGGCCGGAACCAAGTGAAGTCTCACGGACCATCTCATGGTCCGTATAGGGTCCCACGGTCCGGAGGGGTACCGTAGAGTGAGGCAGAGAGTTGGCCAAGACTTTGGGGCTGGACTCCAGGCTAAGTGTGGCTCGACGGACCAGTACACAGTTCATGTGCAGCCACACGGTTCGTGAGTCCCTCAGTGAAGTGTTCCAGAAAGTCCCCCAAGAATTTGAGTCGAAGTCGAGGCCAAGTCATGTTAGACGGTCTAGTACACGGACCGTGTACCAGTATACGGCCAACTGTGGCCTTCCATGTGACACTGCTTCAATTAATTAGTCCGTCTTATTAACGGTTAATTCATAATTTATTTAGATCCTATGCCCCTTTTAGGCTTTCTAAGGTCCCCTAAGCCCCTTAAACCTAACCCTAAACCCTTTTCATACATTCTAACACTCTTCAATCCATTTTGAAATTCTCTAAACCTCTTGACCTCCATTAATGAAAGCTTGAAGAAATTTGGGGAAAATCATCTTTGTTGTGAAATCCTTCTATTCTCTTAGTCAGTTTCAAGGTATGTGGATTTGATTCATGGATTCCCTTTCATCCATGAAGACCCAAGAATCCTCCTCTTTAAATTATGATTTTAAGATTTCTTTAAGGTTGAGTTCTTTAAATTTTGAAGTATTTAATTTATTGGGATTATATGTTGTAGAAATTAGGTGATTTAAAGTTGATTTAAGTTTGGATTATGTGAAGACCCAATGGTTTTGATGATGATCAAGTTATGCATCTCCCCTTTACTCTTGAACTATGCATGGGTAGTATTTAAATGAGGATTTGAAGGTTGATTTAACTTGAATTTCTTATGAATTACCCTTTATTTGAATTTAAAGTATGAATTCTAGTATCCATGCTATTCTGATTGTTCCTCATGACATTTGCATGCATGATCATGGTTTTTGGTAAATGTTTTGATGTGGGCTAAGTCCCAAAATATGTATGACTATGATTTGAACAAGTATGGGTTATGGCTAAGTTGTGATCACACTAAGTCTATGATATGGCTCTTTGAGCAACATGGGTGCTTGCACCAATATGATATGACATGACAAGTATGGAGCTACTCTTATGCATGAAGTTTGACATGAAAGTTTGTTTGGATTTTTAGCCCATGATGCATCACTATGAAATGTGTTTGACTCTTGTTAAGTATGCATAAGAATAATGAAAGTGATTTTGGCCTTTCAACCCAAGTATGCATGATTTGATGTCCAAATGTCAAGTTTTCGTTTTAAGAACATATATATGTATATGTATTCTTGTGGGATGATGACTTAGTACCGAGACGGATTGGAGTAGTAAGTGGGCTATCCCCGAGGGTCCCACTCCTTTCCCAAAACTATGTGCCAACGTAGGTGCTACCGAAATGCGAGACCTATAATGTATGCTTTGATATGATATGATATGATATGTTATGTAAATCCTTTCGAAATGGGAGACCCATAAGGAAGGTGGCCATCACACCGAAATGGAAGGCCCGTAAGGTGTGGTGTATATTACCTTTGGCAAGTAATCTTCTCCGATCCAATGGGAGGCGTCATTGAGCAAGTTCATATTTTAGCTCACATGGATTTGGATGTTGGTTATGGTTCCATCCCCTATATACTAAGCATTATGGCTTTTCATGCATCATGATCATCATGGCATATCGATATATTGTTCTTTTTTATATTCACTTCTATATATGTGCCCTTGTCATGTAGGTTGTTATAGGTTCATGTGCATATACATTTGCATGCCCACATACTTAGTGCTTTATTGTGGTAACCCATACTCTTCCCTACATGTTCTAACCGTATATGTACCGGCGACGACCTCTATCTACCTTTGCACAACAAGTGATTCTCTTGAAGCTATTAGCTTGTGGTGAGCCTTTTGTCCAAGGGAAATATCTACTTTCCTCTCCCTTGTATTAGTTTACTTTCTTATTTCATGTATTGAGGGTGAGCCCAAACTATGTCAAGGCCCCGCTCTTTCTATGTAGAGGCAAATATTGGACATACTATACTCTTGCATGTTGTACTATACTTATTTTAGGTTGTTATGACTATTGGGAATTATGTATGAAAATGATGTTTCGATTATGCTTATGCTTATGTTTATGGGATTGTGAAGGTTGGGAATGTGCTTATGTGGAAAGTCCCATAACCCCGGTGTGTCCCCATATCTTGAGTCCAAAGCCCCGTCTCCCCTAGAATTATGTGTTTACGTTTCTGCGCTTTCGAACCGATGATGTGTGTGATGATGCTATGATGGCTTGATCGAGGACTTTCGGGTTCTCCTTCACCATTTCACATCTAGGACCCTTATTCGGGTCGTGACACTAAGTTAAGACAACGATCGCCAATTTGACCATTTTTTGAGTCATCTCATGACTCTTGAGGTGCTGTCAAATTAGGTGGTCGACATTGCAATTTGTGGATCGCCAAATTGAAGGGGCAAAGGCAAATTTCACTAGTTTTTCATGATCAAGAAAAGATTTGATTACTGTAAAAAAGGTAGCCAACAACACATTCGGTGTATCACTAAATGTGTTCAGCAGAGTGATTCAGCATCGCAAAAATATCGCGCCTAACCAACCTACTTAAGAGATTTTCAAATTCCTAAGCCCTCACTCTTTATTTTCCTTGTTTTTTTATCTTCTTGAGCAACCCAAACTTCCTTATAACTTTCCTTTGACTATTTTTCCTTGGATTTAGTGGAATTCATCAACAAAATTCTCATTTGGACACTCTCATTGTTAGTACATCATCATTGAGGTATGTTTTTGCCCTTTGTTTTTACTTCTTGAGATGATATTAGTTGATAAGGACATTATTAGGGTTTTGTGAAGTTGTTAATCATAGTATGATGTTGAAATCTTGTTGGAAATCATGTAGGTGGTGTGTGTTAACGATTCTAAAGCCCTATACATTATTTGTACTTAATTTATTTGGGTTCTACATTTTGTTGAAAAACTGTGAAATTGATTGAGTACATGTTATGGGTTAGGATTCAATTTCATGATTATGTTTCCCAAATGTTGAACGTGATGGTATATTGTCCCAATTTTGATCATGATATTTGTTGAATAAGCTTTAGTTGGATATTGCCATGAATGTTTGAATGCTTTTGATTGAATATGTATGCTTGTTGAATTGATTGCTTTTGTGGGCTAAGGATGAAGTCTAAGTAACCCCAAAATTGATTTGAGTGACTTGAACTAGCTTGATGATAGATTGGGTGATGTCATTCTTAAGGTTAAGTCGTCATTTGACCAATTTTGTAGCCATGGTGATAATGTTAAAGTAGCAATTAACCTTTGAGAATGTGTTGGTGCTTTAATGGTGGGGTAGTGTGTGATATTTCCCTCATTTTTGTGCAATTTAATCAAAATTTTGACTTAGAGGATGTTGGCCTTGCCAGTCAATTTTAGCTACGATCATTTTTACCGCCAAAAGTGACTCAAAGATGTGCTGAGTTGTCACACACATCGCTTTTTTGAATGATTTTCCAAGCTGAGTTCGGTAACTTTTGGCGATGTAATTTGCCACCACTGAATCACTTTGGTGGATCGCTGAATTTGCACATCTATCTCCAAAAGTGACTGTGTTTAAAAGTCTAAAATTTGTGAAAAAAAGTGATAGACTATTTGATCGCCAAATCAGTTTGGTGATACGCCGAGTATGTTCGGCGGGCAAATTGACCAATCTTGCCCTGTATGATTTTCTGCAACTTAATTTTGAATCCTTCTTTCCTATGATTGATTCTCACACACATGTTTGATCTTGTTTTGTAGGAATGACCAAATGAAAAAATATTACATCAAAATCCCTTTCACGTGAGCCTCTATCTTCAGAGGCAAGTCCCAAATAGCATCGAAGCAAGGATAGATCTGAGACACTCTATGACCCTCTCCTCTAGAAAACCCAAGTAATCTAAGAGACCATAGCCCCAAGATATTTAAATAGACTTGAAGCATCGGGGCTCTAGATAATTCTGAAGGGGAGGAGACTTTCGACTGATGGGGTCGTTGAGCGGTATCCCAAGGTGTGACACACTCTAAAGTTCCACAATTTCTAGAATTTCAGCATATCTCGGGATTCATACATACTAAGCTAGGTCATAGAATTCTATAAGGTTTATGCCAAAGCCATCCCTAAAATCAAAAGTTGGGTGAAGACCATTCTCAAGCCTCTTGATGCTGTGAAGTTTTGTAATGTGCAAGGTCCTTGCAGCGAGATAGAAATAAATGAGGTTCTAGGACGCACACACTGATACAGACATGAGCTGGATGATATGACACAGTTGAAGACTTTTAATGTATAAAGCATAGTTGGCCCCACTGATTGCAATCCCAGCTCCTTCATGGTTGGAGGAAGGAGCTATCATTGAAAAGAAGGAAATGTATATTCTGATGAGGTACTGGTTTGGATTTATTAGCAGCAATCTAATGCCATCCCAAAATGAATCGATACTTTGACATCGAAAGACGACATTGGTTGGAAGCATTATGGACCATTGAAAGTTGAATCTTGGTTCTATCATTGCTCCAAAGATCCTCACTAGAGAAAAGTAGGTACATACCTCCCTTCCATTCTCTATCCTCATTAACGGACTATGTAGGGGAGCAAGAGTTCCCTTTAAAAGAAAAATTGATGTAGAGATCACTCAATTGGCATCCACTGATATCCGACAAATAAAAGTTGAATTTCAAAGGGTGAAGATAATTGGGCAAGGAAGAAGTCTATTGATAAAACATCGGTGGTTGATGTTGAGGCCCTTGAAGTTGATGTTGTAGAGCTTGCAATCGAGGCAGGTATATCTTCTTTCTCTCTAACACTACCTTCTTTTTTTATCCTATTGCACCATATGAGCGTCAAGTTAAGGATGACCAATCCCAAATCACAAAAGCTACTATTTTAAGCATTGGCCGGTTAGCAAAAGGACCATAGCCGCTACATTGGCCCTATGTATTGAGACTAAAAATAAGAAAAAGGAGTTGATTGAGGCTCAAATCTAAGGATGGATAGGCTTGAGATAGTTTTGGAGGATCATGGGAAAGAATTGGTGAGTTTGTCTGAGAGGGTGACTGTTGTGGAAAAGAAAAAAGGTGGTAGTGATGGCTCATTGGCCATAAAAGCTGACATTGATTGGTTGAAAAATGAGGTGGCATTTTGAAGTCCACGAACATTAACTCTTTTTGGGATGAGTTATATGTACCACCTAAGGTCGATATAAATATGGTTCTTGAGGGTGCTATAAGGGTTGATGTCTTGGGTGAGGGTAATGAAGAACCCAATGTACCAGATACTCCAAAGACCGGTGAAGAGGCCTTAGTAGAC
The DNA here is from genome assembly GCA_038996855.1 of Solanum aculeatissimum. Taxonomy (NCBI): domain Eukaryota; kingdom Viridiplantae; phylum Streptophyta; class Magnoliopsida; order Solanales; family Solanaceae; genus Solanum; species Solanum aculeatissimum. The sequence goes on along the minus strand of JBCEWC010012787.1, from coordinate 1,784 downwards.
GAGCCACGCTAGAAGGAGTTTTATGAGTTAATCTACAAGAAACAATTACAGCCACGATCACTAAAGGGTCTATCCAGGACAAATCCATTATTGCCACTTTCAATGTGCATGAGCCTAAGCCTGTGAGGCCAATGATTGATTTGGAGTGTACACCATGGGATGTGGGCATTGATGTCCCTATGACCACTTCTTCAACTCCACCACCACCACCACTACAGTGGGATTGACTATGTTCAGGGGGATTCTAATTCTCACTCCTTCCTTATTATGCTTTATTGATGTCATTCTTGCACATTGAGGATAATGTTCTCTTTTTAGGAGGGGGTGAACTATTAGAGTTCCAATATTTCTTGATGATGATGATGACTAAATGTTTTTATTTTGACTTTGATAATTTAGATGAGACAATACTTACTTTAGTTTTTGTTGATAGAAATTTAAAAGGTTTTAAAGTTCTAGTGGATTAGGTTGTTTCAAATTACAAAACCTACGTTAAGTATGGTCACCCTTAGGATATTCCAAGGGTAATGGAGATGTTAAACTTCACTCAGGTCATTAGTAAGTCCATTAGGGTGATGTAATCTTGGAATGGGTCACACTTTGTAACAATGGACCAAAAAATACATTTATTAATAATTTGAATAAAGTCTTGAATTTCTTTATTAACTAATGATTATCAAATATTTGTGACTGCAATTGAGTAAATGATGGACACTTGATGAATTATTACAAATTATGAATTATATATATTGAGATAGGGTAATTAAATATCATGTGCATTGTAATATCAATAGACTTATGTTATTTGGGGGAATTAAGACTTAACTCTAGGTTTGAAATTTAGAAAAAAATAATTATAGAATTGGATGAGTTTTGGGTCTGGGTTAGACATATAGTAATATGGGTGTCATTGGACTCCTTGTAATGTGTATGTTTCATTCTTGATAGAGAATTGTCATTTTGAGAGTTGAATTCAATATTCGTCCATTTGGTAGAAGTGTTCAAGTGTGGTGCGGGAATTGAGGTAGGTTTGGCTATTCATTCATATTGAGATTGAGTTATTTAATATTCGTATGTTATAATCTAAGGGATGGGATCATATCATGTGTTGGGTTAAAAATTCTTATTGTGATGCCCGTGTGGAGGCTTTAATTGTCTATGTGATTGATTTGAGAGCATGTGAATCCTAAATTGAGAATATTATGAATATGACATGTTGAGAAAGGGAATAAATGTGATATGATATTGAGGATCATGGCTTACTTAAGAAATAAAACACTACAAAAAAATTGGTGTTTAACGAGGGGAAATTCAGTCGCTAAAAGTATAAATCCGGTCGTTATTGACTAATAATGACTGGTAAAAATTCCGTCGTCACCGGTCGTTAAAAGCTCCGCCGTTAAAAGTTTAACGAACGGATTAAATCCGGTCGTTAAAAAAGCTTTAACGACGACAAAAATCCAGTCGTTATTTCTCTTTTCAACAACCAAAATTTTTCTTCACTAATTGATATTCTAGTTATTAAAAAAAAAGGGCAAGCTCAGTGCACTTTCGAGGAAGGGCCCTGGACCACAAAGATTTATATTGTACGTAGCCTTACCTTGCATTTCTACTAAAGGATGTTACCAAGGTTTGAACCCGTGACCTTCAGGTCACATAGCAATAACTTTACCAATTACTCCAAGGCTCCCTTTAGTTCTAGCTATCAAAACCTTAATTATAACCACAAATCAGATCAACAAAAGTGCATATATATTCACACACATACATAAAAATACGTGCAT
>JBCEWC010012786.1:0-15589 GCA_038996855.1 Solanum aculeatissimum | reverse complement strand
GAACCCTACCGAGTGGCTTGACTTTGTTCATGTCCTGGCTTGAAATCTTGGAAAACTTTCTGGATCACTTCATGATAAGACTCCCGCTCTGTGAAGCTGCACACTGACAATACACTAGTTCGGGGAGCCTCACTTAGCCCAGAGTCCTGGCCTTGGGGTCTCATGAGTCTCTAGACCACTCCACGGAGGCCTTCATGGATCATGAGGCATCACACAAATCGTGAAGTAGTCCGTGGAGCCTCACTTGGTTTTGTCCTTGGTCCATCACCTAGCCCCAATTTCTGGATCAACCCACGGATGCCCTTCACGGGTCGTGAGCCTTCCTACAGCTCGTGGCCCCTCTCGTATGGCCCTTCCTTAGCCAACTTTGGTCCTCCCTTTCTAGAACACTTCATCCACGGACAGTCCTACCGAAACGGACATAACTCCCACACACGAACAACAATTTTAGTGAAACCAATTGCATTGAAAAGATAAATCAAGGAGCTTCATTTTGATAGGTCATATCCTATACAGTACTACTCATACCAAGAGATGTAGACATTCAAAGTCAGTCCTCCTGCATGGTTTCACACAAAACTCTCCCAACACGATTCCCTTGAATACCGCCACTTAAATAGAACTCATGATCATCACTACAAATCCATAGCAATTTCAAAACGGACCTTGATCCACTAGTACAAAGTCCAAAATTTTTTTGGTCGTTACACCAGATTATGTCGAGGCCCCATCTTATTCTATGTAGAGTCATTGTTTGACATATTAGATTCTATTATACACTATACGATGTGTTTGTTGAGATGTTATGAGTATCTATGCTTTGCTATGATTACTTATATTTCGATTATACCTCCGCTTATGCTATTATGATTTGTTGGATGGGAATGTACTTATGTGGAAAGTCCCTAACCCTTCTTGCCCCCATAGCTTGAGTCATACTTACCCGCCCCTTAGAACATGATTTCTATGTGCTATGTGATTTGTGCTTATCCCATTCTGGACAACATCCCCATAGCTTGAGTCCAAAGCCCCGGAATCCCTTAGATTTATGTGTTGTTTATTGTATTACGCGCTTTCGAACCAATGATGTGTGCAATGATGCTTTGATAGCTTTATCGAGGACTCTTGGGTCCTCCTTCGCCATGTCATATCTAAGCCTTATTATCGGGTCGTGACATATATGATGATATGGGAAGATATTTGTTGTACTAAATGTTATGTTAGTTGTAGCTGCTATATTTGTTGAGTTCAGACACAATTAGATTATGAGACAACATGAAAAGGGTTGTTGGGCTGAGAACATGTGACAGATGTGTACACTGAGCTTTACTCATGATTGTATGTAAGAGTGGTCTGAGGTAACTAAGACATACAACTTGTGAGGTTGACAAATGATGATAGACTACATTATGCACCGGTTCTAGTATCCGTATATAATTCTAGGGGCTCTAGTTGTTTAGGACATATATAATGTGGAAGTTGCTATCTATATATAATTCGAGTACTTGTTGCGGCCTAGATTGTCTTAGAATTTCTTAATTAGACATGACTTTGTGTTGGTTTATGACTTATATGATCTTGTATATCATTGTTTTCCATTATATACTTATGTAGATAGTTAGTAATTGAAAAAACATACCATGTTCTAGGAATACTTATAACTATACTCCTAATGGAGCCTTTAGAGTTAAGATACAAGATACATTGCTACTGAGCCACTAGTAGGTTAAAGACGGGAGTGTGACCTTTTTAGGGAGATGCAAGCTATATCCTATGGGCTTCCTGAGCTATTTAAGATGAGACATTATCTATTTGGATTAAGTTCTGGGCACATATACCCTGTTTAGAGAGGGACAAAATATTAGTGGGCTGGCACATGGTTACCTTAGGCGATATCCTTTGTAGCCGCTTGCCTGCAGTAAGATTCAAGGTAGGTGACATCCTTTTAATTGTCTAGCCTCTTGGGCCTTAGACTAAGTTATCTGATGCTACCCAATGAGTTACTTTACATGGATAAGGGCATAGTACTCGCAAAATAAAGGACAATGCCAAGGGGCAGGTACGTGTTCTCACTTAACTCTTATTTGTATGAGTGTGTAGCCTAATACTATTGAGATATGTTGGTTATGTGGTTGTTTGTTGATTATATGCCATACTGTGGCAAGATTATTGTATAGATATGAATCTGTTGGGCTTGATTGTTTTAGATACTTGTGATATTACTATAGTTTCATTTGATTTGCTGTAATTACTTATGGTTGGCTTGACTGTGGCATACTTGAACTTGTTAGGCATGACTCTGGACTTATATGTGACATATATATTATTGTATACTACTATTAGTCATTATGCGTTGGTTCTTCTTACCTGAGGTTGAGGTTACATTTTATTGTCTTAGAGAGGTAATGGTTATGCTTGGTTGGGTCGTACGACTCTTTCCTTGAGGCATTGTATGTCTTTAGAGATTCAGATCCAGGCAGACTAATTGAGTGAGTCATTTTTCTAGTATTTTGAGTCCTAGATGACGCTCCCTATGCTCCGAGACCTGGTGGCCATGTCCAAGATTCAGAGTCTTGGGTGACGTTCCTTGAAGTTTGAGTACTGGTGGCTACATTTTAAGATGTTAGAGCCACGAATATTGATTCTGTGGTCCGAGCTCTTGTTGATACTTAGGACTTGGACCTAATATATTGCATTTTTGGTCAGGGACACTGCTGATTATGTTCGGGGGATTCTTTCTCCCACAGGGTATTCTTCTCACTATTACATACTTTGAAGCTCTAGAGTTGGGTGTCACGCCCTAATATTATATGACACTTTGGGTCAGCGACCCGATTGATATAGCGAGACATTGGGTCAGGGACATGGTTGATTACCTATGGATCTAAACATCTATCCATACCATGATTATGTGTAGATGTACCCTCTACGCTTGTGTGGGTTCACGGGGCGTTCAGGCTTAGGAATTAGGGCCTTACACCTGGATCAGGTGATATTGAGAGTTTGGTTCCATGGTGATTCTGTTAGTTTTGATGTGATTTTGTCAATTAGATTATGCGTGGGTGTACGTTTTTTGCTAATGGAGGCCCAATTTGTTTACAAGCATAGATATTAGGGTCTAGCACCAGCGTACAACACTATACCTTAGTCCGATGATGGTTCTGATATGGGCCTACTCAAGGTACGTAGGTCGATATCCTAATATAGTACTTGGATTGTTCACTTGGTTTTTGATGATTCTAAAGACATTTTCCTTCTTTGATCTGAGTTCATAGTTGCTAGTCTTTTTGAAGTTCTCTATACTTAAGCAATCTATATTAATAGTATTTCACTAATTTGACTGATGATATTACGACCCAAGCCTAGAGCCTAGGCGTAACCTAGAAGATAGGGAATCCAAATCGGACCCCAAACAAGACTCGTAAGCATACATGGCGCATCTTTGGTTGCAGAAGTATAAATAAACAAGCAAACATACAAGTTCTAAGGGAAGCAGGAATTTACACTAAAGTAGAGGTGGCAAATGGGTGGATTGGATTAGATTTTGATGGATTGAATATGGATTGAGTCAAAATGGATTCGATTATAATAAACCCATATAAAATATGGGTAAATATGGATTTGGTTAAATATGGTTTGGGTAAAATTGTTCTAACCCATTTAAAACCCCTCTATGCTTCCTTGGTCTTTCTCCAACAAATGTTATCCCTTTCATGACTTCAATTTATCTAGTTTTCTCGATAATAAAACATTAAAATGGTTCTAACCCATTAATTGACTTGACTTCAATTTATCAGTTCTTCTTGAAATTCAAGTATTAACATCAAGTATAGTAACATAAGCAACAAAATAGAAAGAGCATGTTACATGACAAATTTAGAACGATTTGTACTATTTTAGGTTACAGTAGTAGTTAGTACATTATCTTTTCTTCAACTGTAGCTCTGCCAAAAGGAAATTTGAAATCTTTCTTTTCTGGACCAAAAGAAACAGTAGTATAACTATCTGCCAATAGGAAATTCGAAATCTTTCTTTTCTGGACCAAAAAAATAGTAGTATAACTGTTTGATCTCATCTTATCTCTGGAAAAATAAACTAGCCACCATCATCCATGTCTCAATAATACTGTCATTAGCCACTGGATGCTAAAAGACACGAGATTGGAAAAATATAAATGCACTTTCAAGTCTCTGGGACAAAGTTTTGTTTTGGGGGAAAGACATACAAGCAATCCAGAGGCTTCACCTACAAAAGACGTTTAATTGTTATAGGTTGGAAATGCTGAAATATTGGAAAGCTTGCTCAAGTAGAATTTCAAGTGAAATAATGAGTATGCCCCAAAAAGGCTTCATCTGTCAAATGCTTTTTGTCCAACTTCAATTTCAAATACTCTTTTTGCCAAAAAGAGCAACCAAAAAGTGGTCAAATGCCTATACATTTTAGTCTAGCATAACAATGGTTGCAAGTAGTGCATTGAATTGTAAGTACATGATCATTAATGCATCCTTTAAGGTTTTTAAGGTAATGGAGAAGTTGCAAGAAATCTGAAAATAATTAGTAGGCATTGGTCGGAGTGTTCAATACCATCTTTATAGTTCTCAGTTGCCTCCTTAGATTGCCTCCCTAGACGATGTTTCTGCAAGGACATATAAAGCAAAAAGAGTTCAAGATCTGCTCGTAAACTATTAACAAGAAAACATTGAACTACTTATTTATTATTTATTTCTATTGTGACCCAAATCATTTTGCTTTTCTTCTTTTGCTAAAACCAAAAATGAAACCGACTATGTGAAGTAGTTATTCTTGATCCTTGTTTCTATTTTGACCTGAAATATTTTTCTACAGCTGAAACTGAGAGTTAACCTGAACTACATTTAGTCCTTTTTTTGGGCTAAAATCATATGTGAGAACACCTCAAACTATACCTATCAATACGAGCCAAGTTTAGCAAGATATGGCTGAAGTTCCACCGCAATTTCATCCTCATCGGTGTCTGATCCATTGCTATCTATAAAAATAAGATGGTAAACTATAAATCAAGGCCATTATAATAAAATAAAATTGTAATATGTAAACAATAACTTACCTTCTTGTCCGCATAGCCAATCTCTAGCATATAACTTTGCTTCAGCATTTGTAGGTAAAATAGAACTTTGAAACTTTCCAATAATGCGAACTCCAATGCTAAAGATAGATTTTGAAGCTACCGTAGTAATAGGTATGATCAAGACATCTCATGCCATCAATGAGAGTTCTAGATACCTTCCTCTATTTTCTTTCCAATATGCAACGACATCGAAATTTAGATTTGCTTTACGGTCATGTTTAGGCTCCTCCAAGTAAAAATCAAATTTTGTTTTATTTCCACGGACTCCAACTGATTCTCAAACACATCAAACTCCTCAAGATCATCCCTTATTTAATTATTTCTTGTATCATAAATGTTCTCCCCTAAAACAGGAATTGTGGGTGAAGGTATCAAGTATTCTCTGAATAAAAATTATAAATGATCGACAACTTTTTTAACTTTAGCATCACTGATCAGAGGATCTATCTTGGGAAAGCAAAATTTCACAAACTTCAATTTATATTGAGGGTCAGCGACAATGGCAATTGATAAAATCATACTATACGACCTCTAATATTTTTAAACCTCCTCAGCGTTAATGTGGCCATATCATTCATAACTTGATCAGTACTATTTTTTGCTTCCTTCAACAACATTTGTATTTTCCATACATTTGGCAAATACAAATTTGCAGTTGGATATTTACTTCCAAAAAATAGTGTAGTGATCTCATAAAATGGCTTCAAGAATTTAGCAATACTTTCTACCCTTTTCCATTCCTCCTTGGAAAGACTATACTTATACTAAATATCAAGAAATTTATATTGAATATAATCTTGTTGGTAGAGTAGAGCACTATCAAGCATCAGGTAAGTGGAATTCCAATGAATAGTTACATCTTGAAGAATCTTGTTTGAACACGGCAACCCATGATTCCTAATGCATTCCACAAACTTTAAAATTATTCCTTCTGAATGTTTAATGTGCTTACCAACTTCTCTGACTTTTTCAATGGCTTCATCTGCTTTTTCCAAACCATCTTTCACTATTAAATTCAAGATGTGGTTCCCACAATGAACATGAAAGAACTTTCCATCACAAACTACCGAATGCATTAGAGATAAATGTTCCTTTAAGTGATCTACCACACCATTATTTCAACTAGCATTATCTAAAGTAAGAGTAAAAATTTCCTTTTCGATACGTCATTCCTTAATAAACTCAATGAGTAAAGGACCCAAAACTGCACTTGAATGTGGAGGTGGAACATGATGAAAAATTAACACTCTTTTTTGAAGATTCCAATTCAAATTAACATAATGAGCAGTAAAACACTTATAACCATTTGAAGTTACAGAAGTCCATATGTCTGAAGTTAGACAGATTCTACTCGAAATCATTCCAAATTCACACTTTAAACTTTTTTTCCCTCTCATATCAGTTCAAAATATCAACCTTAGGTGTATTTCTTGAAATAGTTCTTATCATTGCATTTAAGTATGAATGGATATCCCTGTTCCCTTGATGTTCAACAAAGATAAAAGGATAATTATGCTTTAGAATATCGACAGACAATTTATCATGAAAAAATTATTTGATGAACGGGCGCATATCCGTGTTCTTATCTGTTATCCAAGTGTTTCACTATATGATGCTTCATATTTAAAGCACCAGTATCAGCTACCAATATTTCATGACATACCTGCCATATTGATTTTAACCTTTCACTATCACTAGTATGAGGCAATTTTGAAAAAGTATTCCAAACAATTGAAGTATTCTTTTTAGTTTATTTTCTCAAGATATATGAGATAATCTCACAAGAAGCCTCATTAGCCTCCACTTATATTTCTATCAAAGAAAACAATCAAATTTGGAATCAATTGCCTCTTCTACCAAAAAACAACATATTCATCAATTGCCACTTCTGCAATTTAAACACTTCTACAGTTTAAAGAGAAGATGAAAGTCCATCAATTGTCTTTAAGATATAGACAAAACTGAGAAAAATGGAGACACTGCTGATTAATATGGAGATACAACTGAGCAAAAAACTGCAAATCAACAGATTGAATTCTTAAGGATTCACAAGTTTGTTGAACACTCTTTTAACTTGCAAACCAATAGATTTAATTCTTGTATGATATGGATAAATAAGTTAGTTTAACTGATTCCTCAAATGAGACCTATTTTCCATTTATGTGTTGGGATTGCAGTACATACTATTACTTCATGTTAAAATAAACCAATTTGAGACTACCATTCTTCATATGCTGCATAATTTGTTTTTAATTTCTTGATGCAAGTCATTTGTCGAGCATTTGAGTGTAATTGACTGGTTACTAATATTTCGTACTGCTTTCTACATCTAGTTATTCGAATTCTCCTGATAATGGTTCATAAACCTCTGTTGAAATCCTTGCATATAGTAACCAAGAACGGGGTCAAGATGCAGTCCAAGTTGGAGATGAAATGAAAATTCTGTTTTTTTCTCTATAATTCATTTCATATTTAAAAATAAATAGATGTTAAACTCAGTTGATATCTGTTGCTCAACTCAGCAAATCAATATCATGGAAGAACATATGCAATCCTCACCGTGAGCAAAAAACTAAAAATTAACATGCCCAATTTCATGGCCATATGCACATGTAAATAGATGTATATAACCCAAGATTGTGGTGGCAAATATAGAACTTCATTACTCAGAGAACAAGTTATCATATCAATCACTAATAATCAACTGGAAGATAACCAATTTAATTTCTGGAAAGGTGAACTTGATTACTTGAATATTTACAAAATCTCATGCTAAAGAACATGAACCAAAACAAGTCTATAGACCAGCCACAAATGAAATCGTAAAGTAAAACCTACAGTTACAACCATTGCAACCAGCCTACTTGTCGCTGAAGCCCTTGAATATGAATACCATTTACTTCTTATAAAAAGCTTGGTATCTCAAATTTTGTTATCCATGCTCCCAAAAAGAGAAAAATAAAGCAATATAAATCAGATTTGAGCAACAATAAATCAAATTCAAGAGTAACCAACAGTAATAAAGTAGATTTGAGCAACAATAAAGCAACTTCGAGAGTAATTGACAACAATAAAGAAGATTCGAGTAACAAATAAGGATAATGCTTAAAGGATCTTACAGCGTCTTGCGTCTTGTGACTTGTTGCTTGTGTCTCTGACTTGAGTGTTTGTTCTTGAGAGGTGACTTCAGAAGTTCGGGTCTTCAGCGACTTAGGAATTTAGGATTTAGGCTTTAGGAATTTTCAAAAGATTGGTTTGTTTTGGACTTAAATGGGTACCTATATTTTATTTATTTAGTCTATATTTACCCATATTTGTATAGGCTTTAGAAGTTAGTTGATGTCCATATTTACCCACTTAAAAACGTAGTGATCCAACTTATTTAATATGGGTTAAATGGGTTGATTTCATTAATATGGGCTGAAATTGCCTTCCCTACACTAAAGAAATAGGGATGATTTAGGGAAAAGTATTAGCATGAGCATATAGCAAATATATCGAAGGAGCGGGTAAGTATGATCATGCTATAGGGGGTATTAGGGGTTAGGACTTCTATATCATCAACATCAAACAACAAGCATCAAGAAAAAAAGGGAATAAAGGACTGAGGGTAGTCTTCAAAGATTATTTAAGAATAATAAGAGTCGGACTTGGAACAAACAAATCCATATAGCCAAAAACACCTCTAATACAAATGAAACTGGGGCCAAGAAAACTTTGATCTCACCCTCAAAAGATAAATATCCATAATTAGACAAGTATTAATAATGCATGAAAGTAAATAGTTATTGTCCCTGAAATAGAGGAATTAATAGCAGCAAATCTTCAATCAAAGTGCTTAGCCACGTGGAAGAGAAGGATAAATAGGATCTTCGGTCCTTACATGGTTAGATTATGTAGGCTAAATGTATGTGTTAGTGTTTGGAATGTACTAAGTATGCGAGATGCAATGCAACAAAGAACATAAGCCATTATTAAACAATATAGATAATCGTTGTTAATGGATATAAGCTCAATATATCATGAATGCTCAATGCCATAGTAAAAATGTGTCTGAGGAAACATCAAGTCATATAACATGTCATACATAGATGGGAAGGGACCATAACCAACATGTAAGACCAAGCGAGCTACAACTTAGAATTTCGATATTCACTCCACACCAGATATCGTGTGGTCTACTTTGTCAAGGTAAACAAAACACTAACCTTGAGGGAACATCCCCACTTTGGAAAGTACATCATAAACACCTTATGGTAACACCACCCTTTTAAGTAAATGTATGATAAGAACCTTATAGGAACACCACCCTTTTTGGTATTTGATTAACATGTGTTGTATGGGAACACCATCATTTTTCGTCAATCATGCAACTCAAGCATTATGGATCCATTAGCTGATTCACAAACCTATGATGACAACATATTTATGGGGCAATGGTTATCTACTAAGGTCCGATCTCAATGCTAGGTCAAAATCCTAAGGAATACTCAAATCATAATTAGTATTGCAATATGCATAGCATCATAACATCTTATTATTAACATAGAGTACCTCTTCAAAACCAAAGCTTCATAATATCAAGATAGGGCTTCATATCATTCATAATTTTCTTAATATTCTCATATCTCGTAGCATGAATAATATCCCATCCTATTCATAACATTCATAATTTATATGTCTTGCCATAAAGCTCTCATCAACATAAAAGCTTGGTACATAACTTTAGTCCAACAAGGTGAGCATGGATATATTGTAAAAATCATGAAAAGTCAAGACTTAGGACATGAGAAGAGTGAATAAGGTCCTTTTCAAATCATTCAAAATAACCCACCATATCAAAATAAATTTTAGTTAGGGCTTCCTTAACCCTCATAAAAACCCATAATTTTCACATGGATTTCTAATGGATAATAGTGGACAAGACACAATAGTATAAACTTCTCCAAAATATCAACATATAAAATATTTCATAATATTTCAATAAATTTTCACTTGAAAATATAATAAGGGAGAAGATTAGTTGAGCTTTTTGAAGGGAAGGTCCCCAGAAATCATAACCCACATACCTTGGTGTGATTAGGGATGAAAATCTTATTTGGAAGTGTAGAAAAATTTGAAACCCTAGCTTGTTCTTTTCTCTTGAAAGATTTTAAAAACTTTGAAATGTTTTGGAGGAATTTGGTAGTTGGAATATTTTTGAATGAATGAGATTGGGGTGGATTAGGGTTGTATATGGCTAGAAAGTGGTCTTTTTGGGTTAAAGTGGCATAGTATAGGCATTTAATAATAAGAAAAGTTTAATCTTCCCCTTATAAAAATTTTGTAGACCGGACCATAAGACCCCAATTATGGTTCTTGGTCCAGTATATGGATCATGAGAATGGGGTATCATCTGGTACGATTTTCAACCCTCAGAAACCTCTCTGAAGTTCAACATGCCACATGACTTATGGTTCGCTCGTTAAAGTATGGGTCGTATGGTATCTCGTATGCCTAACTTTAGAAATCAACATTTCCACCAAGTCTGGCCATCATTCCATGAAAAAAGGTTTCAACTCTTAGAACCATCTACATCTCGTAACTCCCCTCATGATACCACTAATACTTGGAAAATTTCTAGATTTATTTTCATAGGCACTTTTACACCTTCCAACATGTGGGGCCTCACGATATCTCCCTATTGGGAACATTCGTCAATATGTGGGGCCTCACCATATCTCCCTATTAAGAACATTCGTTCCCGAATGTGCTAAACCTAGGCTCTATGGAATAGAATATATGCATCATATGGAAAAATTCAACATCTACTTTATGAAAATTTTTCAAACCATTCTTTAAATAATATTTACAATGTAATCCTTCAAATCCTTTAAGCATGCATAGATGGCATGGAGATGACATGCAAGGATGGGGAGGTTCTCAAATAGGAAAAATCATAGTACCTCAAGATTTATTAGAGTGGAAGAGATAGAAGTATCACTTCTTCATATCGACTTCGGCTTCTCAAGTAGAACTCTACAATTGTTGGTTCCTCCAAAGGAATTTGATAGAAGCTACTTCTTTACTTCTCAACCTCTTTACTTATCTATCAAAGATTTCCACCAGAACTTCCTCATAAGTCTAATTCTCTTTGACAGGCACCACCTATTACACTTCCTCATCAAGGAGACATGGAAACCAGATGAACCATGCTTTTCTCCATAGACAACTCCAACTCATATGCAACTTTACCAACACGCCTCAAGATCCGATAAGTCCCGACATACCTAGGACTTAATTTACCATTCCTGCAATACCCAAAAACTCTCTTCATGGATGAGACCATTAAGTACACACAATCATCAACACCAAACTCAAGATCTCTCCTCCTAGTGTCAACATAGGAATTTTGCAGACTTTGAGCCAACTTCAATCTTTCCTTTATCATCCTTACCCTCTCTGAAGCTTCAATAACAAAATTCGGACCAAACAAGGTAATCTCCCTAACTTTGAACCACCCAAGTAGGGTTCTACAATACCTTCTATATAGACCTTAAAAGGGAGCAATCCTTATGCTAGAGTAATAGCTATTGTTATAAGCAAACTCAATAAGTGGAATATGTTCATCCCAACTACCTTTAAACTCCAAGAAAGAAACCATAAGCATATACTCAAGAGTTTGAATGGTCCTTTTGGCTTGACGATCCATTTGTGGGTGAAAGGTCGTGCTATGTTTCACTTTAGTACAGAGGCCTCTTTGGAAAGATCTCTAAAAGTGCGAGGTGAATTGAGCACCACAATTTGAAATTATAGCCAATGGAACCCCATATAATCTAACAAGCTCATCAATGTACAACATGGCATAATCGTCGGCACCATAAGTCATTTTAATTAGTAGAAAGTGGGCCAACTTCGTCATTCTATGAATAATGACCCAAATAGAATTAAAGTGCTTGCTACTCTTTGGCAACCCAACCACAAAATCCATGTTGATCTATTCTCACTTCCATGTAAGGATCTCAAAATATATTTTTCTAGGCCAATGGGCCTTTGATGTGCAACTTTGACTTGTTGACAATTATGGTAATCAACAATAAACCTGGTAATGTCTCTTTTCATACCACCCCACCAATATACCTCCCTCAAATCTCTATACATGTTGGTAGAATCGTGGTGAATGGAATAAGATGAGTTATGAGCCTCATTCAACATCAAGTTTCTCAACCCATCAATATTGGTTACACACCACCTACCTTGGTAGCTAAGGACACCATCTCCCCCTTGGTAGAAAACCTCCACCTTGAAATCCTTCACAAAATCTTTCAATTCTAATAATGTCGGGTCAATATCTTATTTGAATTTGAACTCTTCAATCAAGGAAGACTTAGATATATCTACAACCACTATACCTTAAGTTTTTTCCACATCCAACCTAACTTCCAATCTAGCCATCCGGTAAACTTTCTTTGACATTTCCTACTTGCAATCATAAATATAAGTCATACACTCCCTGGATACTCTACTTAGATCATCAACTACAATATTAGCCTTGCCAGGATGATAATACACACTCATGTGACAGTCTTTAAGGAGTTCCAACCATCTCCTTTTCCTCAAATTAAAATCTTTTTAGATAACTAGATATTTGAGACTCTTTGTCACGACCCGAAAGTGGGGCCTAGATGTGACATGGTGAAAGAGAACCCGAAAGTCCTCGATCAAGACATCATAGCATCATCACACACATCATCGGTTCAGAAGCACAAAAGTAAACACATAACACAAAAGTTCTTGGGGAAATTGGGCTTTGGACTCAAGCTATGGGGATGTTGTCGGGGATGAGATGAACATGAATCACATAGCACATAATAGTTATCTCTAAGGGGCGGGTAAGTAGGACTCAAGCTATGGGGGCATTCCGGGTTAGGGGACTTTCCACATAAGCACATAATTATCACACAATCCCAACATCATGTCATAAGCATAACCGAGTAACATTTCCATAACCAAAGCTCATTAATCATAATATCTCAATAGTCATAATATCCAACAAATACAATCCAACGTACAAGAGTTTTGTTTGTCCAACAAGCCTCTACAAAAGATAAGTGGGGCCTCGACATAGTTTGAGGCTCACCCTCAATACATACGTAAAGAAAAGTAGCCAAACAATAATAGGTAGATAGATAGTGGCTATTGCCCTTGAACAAAAGGACTCACCACAAGAAATAGTCTTCAAGATGATCCCACTTCATCCAATGGAAGATAGAAGTCATCTCCGGTCCCTACATGGTTAGAACATGTAGACACAAAGTATGGGTTAGAACATAATATGCACTAAGTATGCGGGCATGCAATGCATATGACAATATAGTATGACCAAGCAATATGACAAAGGGACAAGTGATACGAAAGGAATGCACGTAGAAAAGAATAATTTAACAATATGCTATGCCATGATGCATGAGATGAAAACCCACAATCATATTATAGCGGGGATGTAACCTTAACCGACAATGGAGGAGACCCGAGCGAGATACTATCCAAATCCGGACTACTTGCCAAGTAGATCCCTAGTCAACCCTTCATCAAGGGGATACATAACAAGTCAATCCCTATTTAGGGAGATAACCCAGGGTGGCACATTGTTTGACGCAAAAGAGTATGGACCCTTGGAGATAGTCCACCCTGACTTTAATTTGTCGATACTAAGTCTCATCACACGGGAATACATATATATACAGGTAACCTTCAAATTGGAGGACTTACATTCCTTTTAAAATCATGCATCATTAGTCAAAACCAAACCATTGATCAAACCATATTCATGCTTAGGCTAAAAGGCAACAAGAGTTTCCGAAATCATTCTCATAATCATTTCCATATCAATGCTATAAGAGTAGCCCATCTATATAGCTTATCATATCAAGCCTTCATAACATATCAAAGTGGTGCAACCATCCAAAATTCTCAAAGAGCCATAATGAGAGACTATGTGATCACAAGCCTTAACGTATCATATCATAAGAAGAGTTTCATCATAACCAACCTTCAATGCATATGCTATGAATGAGGAACAAGTGCATGGGTAATGGAATTCAAACTTTAAATCATAATTCATTGGAAAATTCAACTTAAATCATGAGAACTTCCATAATAAAAAAACAATGCAATTTACCCATGCATAATTAAACAATTTAGGGACATGCACATTGATCCTTCAAGAATTTCCATGAAATTCAATAAATTCAAACTTAAATCATCATTAACCCACCTAATTTCTACAGCCCACAATCCAATACAATCAATTTCATCAAAATTAGAAGAACCCATAACTTGAAGAAACGTAAAATCATAAATTAAGGAGTAAGGTTCTTGGGTCTTCATGGGTTAAAGGAAATCCATGAATCAAACAAACATACCTAGAAATTAACCACAAGAATTAAAGAATTTAACAAGCAAGATGATCTTCCCCTATTTTCTTCAAGCTTTCAACAATGGAGGTCAATGGAATTCAAGAAAGTTTTGAGAGGATTGAAGAGTGTTTTGATGAGTGAAATAGGATTAGGGTTTGAATTTAGAGGTTTAGGAGACTTTAGGGAAGTTAAAAGAGTCATAGGATTAAGACAATTTAAGAAATTACCATTAATGAAGCGGACTAATCACTAAAACACAGTGTCACACGGAAGCCTACAGTTGGCCGTCCAACAGTACACTGTCTGTGTACTGGACGGTCTAACCTGACTTGGTCTCGTCTTCGGCTTGAACTCTCGGGGGACTTTCTAGAACACTTCACTGAGGGACTCACGGACCGTGTGGCTGCACAAGAACCTTGTACTGGTCCGTGGAGCCACACATGGTCCAGATTCCAACCCCGAAACTTTGCCAACTTTCTACCCTACTTCACGGGACCCCTCACGGGCCGTGAAGTGTCTCACGGACCGTTTGGTGGTCCATGGGACTTGAATTGGACCATGGCTTGGCCCGTAACCCTTGGGAGCTCACTGGAACCACCCAAGGATACCCACACAGACTGTGAACCACCAAACGGTCTATGGTCCAGTCCTTAACCCAAATTCCAGAACTTGTTTCCAGCATCCTTCCAATTATGGGCAGTCTCAGTCTTTTGGCCATAACTTTCACATACGGACCTCGAATTGAGTGAAACCAATTGCGTTGCGAAGACAACTAAAAGAGATTAAACTTTATATATAGAAGCCCACACAGTTCATCCCATATTAAAAGTTATGATCTCTCAAAGTATACTGCCCAACCGGCTTCACAATCTCACAAAAGGTCAATTTTGAATCCGACCACTTAAAATCAACCCATGACTACAAAAATTCAACCATGACCAGCTTAGCACTATCCTTGACCAACCATTACAAAGTTTGAAAATTTTTGGATCATTACATCATCTCCTCCTTGGGAACATTCGTCCTCGAATGAGCTAAGACTACGACTTGAGGACATCAATCAAAACAAGAGACATTCTAACCA
>JBCEWC010012785.1:0-15589 GCA_038996855.1 Solanum aculeatissimum | reverse complement strand
GAACGAAAAATATTGCTACAATCGTAGTATTTTATTTCAAGGAGTGAGTTCTACAATCTCTATGAATCCTCTGATTCGACTTTTCAAATATAAATCCAAGGGCTTTTTAGCTTGATCTTGAATCTTGTGGATTTGATCTTGACTTATACTTGAATTCAAGGGCTTTTGGGCTTGTTCTTGAATCTTGTGGTCTTGATCTTAATTTGTGGATTTGAGCTTGAACTTGATATGGATTTGTTCTTGAACTTGATCTTGATTTGTATTTGAATCCAAGGGCTTTTGGAATTGTTCTTGAATCCGGTGATCTTGATCTTGATGCATTCTTGATGTAGAGAAATTTGTGGAGTTTGATCCACGAGCTCTCTCTATCTTCTTATTAGAATTCTTGATGTGAATTATGAATTATGAGGACCCCTATATATAATTGTAGAATAGAGAGTTATGATGGAATCAGACTTTCTTTTGGCTAATCAGATTTAAGGTGATATGGCGCAGGAAAAGTGATAAGAATAGATTTCCTTTAAAGTGACATGACACTATTTGATTGATCGAAACACATCACTTGTACATGTGACACATTTTTATTGGCCTTTGATTGAGATAGAAATGTCATGTCATTTTGACACATGGCATGATCCTATTGATTTCTTTATTTGACTTGGCATGCCACGTCATCTGATACGTGGCATCAAGTGGGCCTCTAGGATGAGAGAATATTGGGCCTAATAAAGTGGGTCATCTTTTGCAGCCCAGATAAATGAATTTGGGCTTTCAATTAAATCCATATTTTATTGGACTTAATTAATTATATTAATCCACAACATTTATTTTTTTGGACTAATATATTTTGAATTTAATATAATTTGAATTATTTTATAAAATTTATATTTTAATAAATTTTATATGATTACAATAACAATTATATGAAATTATTATAAATGTATTTTTTCAAGTTAATAATAAAAATATATGTTTAATTAGTATTAGTCAAAGTTCAAGAACAAATGGAGTATTAATTGATTGGAAAAAATGAAAATCACTCAGATTCTTTTGAAGCATTTGAGGTGAAATGAGAAATTTTTTATCATGTATCTCACACGTCTAAACTTAATTGCATGAGGCACATTTTTATCTTTAAATAAATAAATTTAAAATTGATGGGCCCAAAATTAAATATAAGATTTGAGTTCACTCGTTTGAATTTAGGATCTAAAAGTTTCGAGGTATTACTATTTTTAATATTGAGATGTTAATGTTTTTTCCTTCAAAAAACATGCATAGATCATGTTCATTGTTTACTACAAAGTTTAGAGTGAAATTCTCTGAAAACTATTGGAAAAAACAACGTAACAAATAAACAAAAAAACTAGGCTATAACTATTAAAATCTCAAAAATTAAATTTTGGGAAAATGTTAAAAGAGGGAATATAGTCTAGGTGAACCCACTAAATATCCATCTATGCACTTCAAATTAACCAGTAAAATTATTTTATCTTTGTTTTAAGGGTGTCAATTATACAAAAATATATACGCTATGTAAGATATACACACATATATATGCATATATTTTTCCAAGGTAATGAGATGCACATGACTCCTATTCTCATAATATGTACAACAAAAAAATATCTCCCACAACTGATAAATTGAGGGATCTATCGTGGATAAGTAAAAGAAATCAATTTTAAATAAGTGCTTCTTTCTTTCATTTTAGCTAATACTATTATTTCTTTAATTTATTTTGAATAGATTTATACTCTCCATATTTAAATTTATGTATTGTAGTTTAAATATTGAATTAGACGCTAAGTTTAAGTAAAAGAAATACAATTTATGACGGTAAAAACATATCATTTAATGATAAAATTAGAAATTTAAATTAAGTTATTTTTAAATATTAAAAAGTGTGACTATTTTTAAAATAGACAAATAAAAAATATGACACGAAAAAAGTATCCTTTTATATATATTTTCTTGAAAATCTTTTGAATACTAACTAACTAATTTAATTAATTTTATTATTACATATTTACCATAATAATATCTGGATTACATGTGTTGTAAGTGCAAGAATACAATGAATACTTGTTCCATATTTAAATGCCTTTAAACCTATGTGACGAATAGTTCTTTGGTCCCTCTAAATTTATATATTGTTACACAAAATTTTAAAAAATAATGATTAGCAAAAAAATGCTATACTCCCCAAAAAAGTAAAAATCACTGGAGGCTCTCTTCTCAAATAGGCAGAAAGGCGCAGCTGGTTTTGGCTGACCCAAACTTTGTAACCATGAATTAAGGGGGGCCCACTCTCAAGTGCCTCATGTAACTGCTCGTCCATTACACATTTCCAATTTTACCCTTCCCCTCTCCTTTATATCACCGAACCTTCATCCCACTTTCTCCTCAAACCTCACCCTCTCCCTTCATCTTCAAAAGAGAAAAAACTAAAATTCCTCATTTCTCCTTATACAGCAATGGCAAAAGGAGGCAAGCTTACGAAACTCAAATCTGTGCTGAAGAAAATGCAATCCTTCAAAATTGGCCGTGCCGTCGGAGCGACACATCACCATTCTTCCTCCGAAGAAGATGATTCCTTTTCCGATGAAAATCACTGCTCCGGTAAGAAATTGTACCCGGTATACGTCGGAAAATCTCGCCGCCGGTACCTGGTGAGCTCCGACGTCATCGACCACCCGCTATTCCGGGAACTCGTGGAAAGGTCCGGGGAGTCTGAAGAATGTGTTACAGTTGGATGTGAAGTTGTTCTGTTTGAACACTTGCTATGGATGCTTGAAAATGCAGATCCTCAGCCGGAGTCATTAGAGGAATTGGTTGAGTTTTACTCTTGCTGATGTGGACGTGGTAATTGGAGATACCCAATATTTCGTATATAGTTGTAAATTTTTTGGATTTTGTTTTTTGTCAAGAGTTAATGATTTTGATGAATTAGTGTTAGCAGGAGGGACAAAAAATAAATTAAGAAAAGAGGATAATTTCTTTCTATTTAAGAGACAAGCGTAATGGGTGATTTGTTATTTAATCAATGCATGTTCCATTCTTTCCAAATATGTACCAAGTGTTTTATCCTTATCCATTTTGTCCTTCAATTTCTTTCCTTTTTTTTTCTTATTTGAAAGCACCTAACATAGACCCAGGGAATATGCTGACATTTAATGTTGCATAAGAAAAATTAAGGGGTCATTTGGTACTTGATTATTGGTTTGAAATTGTGCAGATATTAATGGTATAAAAATTAATTATGTAATTTAGTTATTAGTGTAAAATGATATGCTGAATAAAAAAAACCCTGCATAGTTATTCTTGACAATGGTTTTTCATTGGTGGTACTATGTATGATATCAAGAAGAACAACTCCAAAAAAAGCTAACTCGGCATAGAGTCACGAAATCAAATTTCTCTTTACACTACACATTCTTCCCATATTTACTGAACCTATCTTGATTGAACCAGCCAATTGATCATAATACTTAGAATGATCGATTATAGTTGATAAATTAGTCTGAATTAAGCATTAGTTAGGAAAAATAAGCAGAGGTGGCAATAGAGCACGATGAGACAAATGTTATGCAAATTGCTAGCATGCAATTCTTTAATTTTAACACACTCATTTTACTACTTCTAGCGACATTCTATTTTATAAAATTACATGACTTATTTTATATTACAAAATTTTATGAGTATCGTATCTCTTAACTTGTTTGTCGAACTTTTGGCATTTCTATAAACAAGGTTACACGTTATGCTAAAGCTTAAGCATCTGATGTTGAAAAATGTGATAAATTGATCCTTGATTTTAACGTACTACACAGCTGTTGGTTTTTTATTTTTCCCTACAGCTGTTGGTTGGGGTCACCAGTTTGGAATATTTTTTTTGTGTGTGTTTAATTTGTCCTCCACATAATTGTCCAAGAGCTGCTGGGCTCCTTGTACACGTACTCACTTTTAGTACGTATAACTGGAAGTTGATCTGTCAATGTATACTTTTTCGATTAACACTCAACTACGTTGTTTGAGTTTTGGAGAAGCTAAAACTAAAAAGTAACGTCATGAAGAAGGGTGCTTAGCAATCACAATAGAGTTAATTTGCAGCTTCTAAGATAATGATGCTGATAATTGCCCATTTTAACTACTTAATTAGCTTTATATCTTAGCATGTAGCTCATCTACGATCATGTCTACTGTATACATATATGCCGTACCTTTATTTTTAGTTTATTCCAAAAAAGAGAGAAGATATTCAAGATCTAATATATATGTAGGAAGAATAATTTATGATGGGTATATTATATATATACATAATAATTTTTCGACGAATGTTGTCTGATTGGCCACCTAGGCAATATGTGGCCACGACATTGAGATACAATTGTATTAACTTTCATATGTTATTTTACTCTTAATGAGATGATTGCTTATGACTTATTTTAGACCGAAAAATTTAAAAGACTATTTTAATTTTAAACTTTGTGGCTAGTCAAAGTCTTCCTTATGTAGTAACTTTGATTTCTGATTTGCAGATTTTTAACTCCTTACTATCCTAGAATTTATAATATTCTATAAAATACAGGGTTGTTTATTGCTTAATAAAAGAAATTAAAGGAACTTTTGTAGAGACCAGCTGGTTGTGTGTAAAGGTTCATTTACATCTAAGTTAGTCTTTGTATATGCACATTCTTTTTGAGATATCTTAATTAATTACCTCTTCCTAATTTTTCTGAGACTTTCAGTTCGTAGTAGTTAGTGGAACTGCTAGGTCGTAACTTTTCTTTAATTAATATAAAATATGTTAGCTCTTAAGCAGAGAAAAGTAATCTTTTGCAACTTGTTTTATTATTCAACTCATAGCAGAAGGAAAAGAAATGAGCAGTCAGCATGGATAGTTTATTATACTAATGATTGGGTAGTTGAAGATGCTTTTGTGTTTTTTCAAAAAATAAAACATCTCTATTGATTTTGTTAATATGGTGAGAAGTATTAATTATATTGATTGTACACATTAAATAAATACAACACACGCTCTCTTTTGTAACTTTGTTTGTTGGTAGAAAGATATTCTCATTGCCCTTTTGAGAAAATGTTTAAAAATTATTTATGGACAGATATATGGATTAAGGGAGGATTTTTGTATATTCCTTAGTGGAAGACATGAGAAAATCATATACTAGCTCCTAACGCCCAGTGGAGCACCTTATTATCTGTAACACCGCGTTTCTAATAAATTCTAATCTTTCTAACTTGGGCTGACTTCATCTTTCGGAAGAATAATTAATTCAATCAAAATATTGAGATGAAAAATATTTTAGAAGTTAAATATATTTTTCTTTTTCAAATTTTTCATGAAGATAAATGTTTGAAATAGTATGATTCTCGAGATTTTATATCGCTCTTTTTTTACTAGGGAAGAATAACTTGGTAAGAAAGCGAGACCAGTAATTAAACTATTCTTAGTAGCGTAAGTCTTCTTTTTTTTTTGCTCACTTGCCAAGTTCGAATATGAACAAATGACTTCAACCAGAGAGACTAATCATCCAAAACAATTTTTTTAAAATAACAATTTCATTCCATTTGCTTTTGGAAAACTTGTTTGTTGTGAATGGTATATATAAGGGGTGTTAAATTTAACTAAAAATTACACAAATATACGATATTTATAAACTTAATTACTATTAGTCTCTACGGCTTTTCGGACTAGATATGGTCACTTTGAGTTCGTGGTAATGTTGTTTGGTCTCACCAATGCACTGGCTATATTTATGGACCTCATGAATAGGATGTTCAAACCCTACCTTGATATGTTTGTCGTGGTGTTCGTTGATGACATTCTAATCTACTCCTGAAGTGAGAAAGAGCACATGGAACATTTAAGAGTGGTATTGCAAACCCTAAGGGAGCAAAAGATTTATGCAAAATTTGACAAGTGTGAGCTTTGGCTAGATGAGGTTTCCTACCTTGGGCATATGGTATCTTGTGATGGTATAAAATTTGATCCTAAGAAGATCGAGGTGGTGAGAAATTTGTTCGGGCCATTGACTCCTACCGACATAAGGAGTCTCTTGGGCTTATTTAATTATTACAGAAGGTTTGTGTAAAATTTCTCTTCCATTTCATCCCCACTCACTAAGTTGACTCAAAAGAAAAGCAATTTTGTATGGACAGATGAGTGTGAGAGGAGCTTCTAAACTTTGAAGGATAAATTGACTTTGGCTCCCATATTGACATTGTCAGAAGATAATAATGGGTTCGTCATGTATTATGATGCATCAAGGATTGAGTTTGGATGTGTGCTAATGCAAAATGGTAAGGTGATTGCTTATACTTTGAGGCAATTGAAAGTGCATGAGAAAAATTACCTAGTGTTTGCCTTGAAAATTTGGCGACACTATTTGTATGAAGTTCATGTGGATGTTTTCGCTGACCACAAGAGTCTCCAACATGTGTTCACCAAAAAGGATATGAATTTGAGGCAACATATGTGGTTGGAGCTACTCAAGGAATATGACATGAGTGTGAAGTACCACCCAGAGAAAGCCAATACGGTAGCAAACCCCTCATTTGAGTTTCCATGGGTAGTGTCTCTCACCTTGAGGATAATAGAAAAAGGAAATTCGCCAAAGATGTTCATAGGTTGGCTAGATTGGGGGTAAAGTTAAGCGAGTCCAAAAATGGTGGTGCAATTGTGCTTCATGGGTCCGGATCTTCCTTGATTGAAGATGTTAAGGCAAAGCAAAACCTTGATCCTACCTTAGGTGAGTTAAAAACCTTAATAAAGGAAGAAATGATAGAGGTTTTCTTACAAGTGGGAGATGGTGCACTCTGGTATCAAAGGAGGTTGTGCATATCAAATGATGGTGAATTAAAAAGGTTGATAATGTAAGAAGCTTTCATATTTTGTTAACCCTGGAACTACAAAGATGTATAGAGACTTTAGGGAGGTTTATTGGTGGAATAGGATGAAAAAGGACATTGCCCAATTTGTGTCCGAATATGCCAATTGCCAACAAAATAAGGTTAAACATCATATGACATTGACATTCCTACTTGGAAGTGGGAAGAGATAAATATGGACTTTGTAGTGGGTTTGCCAAATACTAAAAAGCATTTTGACTCCATACGGGTGATAGTTGATCCTATGAAAAAGTCGGCTTACTTCTTGCTGATCAAGACTACATTTAGTGGCAAATATTATGCCTATTTGTATATCTGAGAGTTGGTGAGACTGCATGGGATTCTATTGTCCATCATATCGGACCGTGGTATCCAATTCACCTCTCATTTTTAGAGAGTGTTTCAAAGGGGGCTTAGTACTAAGGTGAAGTTGAGTACCACTTTTTATCTCCAAATCAGCATGCAAGTTGAGAGGATGATTCAAACATTGGAGGACATGTTGAGAGATTCTTTGTTAGAGTTTAGGGGA
The DNA here is from genome assembly GCA_038996855.1 of Solanum aculeatissimum. Lineage (NCBI taxonomy): Eukaryota > Viridiplantae > Streptophyta > Magnoliopsida > Solanales > Solanaceae > Solanum > Solanum aculeatissimum. The sequence continues at coordinate 8,151 of JBCEWC010012785.1, read as the reverse complement.
ATTTGGGATGAACATTTGCCACTTATTGAGTTTGCTTACAATAATAGCTTCCATCTAAGTATTGGGATGGCATCGAATCACCCATCGGATGGTTTGAAGTCAGTGAGGTGGCATTAATAGGACCAGATTTAGTAATGAATGATATTGATAAAATTGAAAGCATAAGGGAGAAGTTGCAAATAGATCAAACTCGACAAAAGTCCTATTTCGATGTTAGGAGTAAGGACCTTGAATTCCAAGTTGGTAATTGGGTCTACTTTAAGGTGTATCCAATGAAAGGTGTAATCTGGTTTGGTAAGAAAGGGAAGTTGACTCCTAGGTATATAGGGCCATACAAAGTGGTGAGAAGAGTGGAGAAAGTGGCATATGAGTTGGACCTACCTAATGAGACACATTTGATCCATCTGGTGTTTCATGTGTCCATGTTGAGGAAGTTTATAGGTGATCCAAACTCCATAGTTCCTTTGCATGATGTGAACATCGAAGAGGGTTTGAGTTATGAAGAGGTACCGATTGAGATTCTAGACCGACAAGTGAAAAAGCTAAGGAACAAGGAAGTTGCATCCATCAAAGTGCTTTGCAGAAATTAACAAGTTGAAGGTGCTACATGGGAAGCGAAAGTAGACATGATGAAATGTTACCCGTATCTATTCCACTCTACTCAAGCCTAAGGTATTAAGAAATTCTTCCTAAAACCTCTAATTTCTTGCATTTTAGTTTTACATTATGCATACATTTATTTATATGTTTATGGATTGTTTTAAGACATATTTTAAATGTAAATTTTGAAACTTTTATGAAATGATGTTTAAGTTGTATTTTTGCATGCATATTGAGTTGTTAGCTGATGAGTTACTCTTTAGAGTCTGCCTTTAAGTACATTTAGGGATGAATTTTCTCAACGTGGAGATACTATAATAACCCCCAGTTTAGAAGCCTGAGAGTGCAGAAAGTTGACTTAAAAAATGATCGGGAGTCAATTCTACAAGGGCAACTTATGGACCGTCGATTGAGTTATGAACCGTAGGTTGGTTCTTAAATTATGAACTTCAGGAAAGGAAAAAAAGATTCTAAGTTTAGGGTAACCTACATACCCATGAATAGCCCGTGGAATGGACTACGGTCTGTAGATAGGGTTGTAGATGGGACCATCAGACTTTGAGAAAATTTGGAGTTTTAGGAAAGTGATCCACGAGTTACCAGCATGACCCATGAAATTTTATATGGCCTGTAGGATCCCTTCATGGATAGGGTCCGAGAAAAATGAGAAAAATAGCTAAGTGTGGTAGGACTATACGAGTACAACCATGAACCATAGATTGAACGACGATCTGTAAGATGTTTTCGTGGTTTTAAGTTAAGCAAACCAATTTCAAAAATTTTTGAAAAGTTAACTGCACGAACAGGACGTACGGTCTGCGGTTCATTCCACGGCCTATAAACGAGCTTTCGTAGGTTGATTTTTGGCAATATTAATAAGTGACAGTTTGGTAATTTTAGTCATTCTTATTCCTAAACTAAGTTATTTTGGGAAGCAAAGAGGCCTTAAATTAGATCCTAAATCCTAAGCAACTCCCACTATCTTCATTACTTCAATTCCTAAATTTCTCTAAGGTAATACTCTCTCAAGAAAAGGGCATGTCAAAGGCTAGGGTTTCAAAGTTCTTCAAAAGGGTTCCAAGGTTGTTCCTCTCAAGTCTTCTAAGGTATGTTAGTTTGATTTGTGGGTATTCTTTCACCCACAAAGTCCTTGATAATGTATTTTATCTCATCTTTAACCTCTTTTGAGATATTATGCATGCTTATGATGATTTTATGATATTTTATGTTATTAAATAATATTTATGGTATCCTATGATATTTTACTAAATGTATGCATGTTTAAGCTATTAATGATGACTCCAACGATGGGTTGGTTAAATGTTGAGGTGTAGGTTGTTTTACATATCTTCAAAGAAGTATACTTTTATGATTTATGTGATTTAAGATTGTTTCATTATAAAAGCCTAGCCCACCTAGTTTTCAAGTAATGTCTTGCATGATTTATAATGATGAATGGGGCATTAAAGAAGAGTTTCAAAGTTAATATTTGTCAAAGATATAAGTATGGTGACAATTGCCCTACAAATGTTTAAGAAGGTACCCAAGATGAAAGGATAATACTCACTTGGTGGTCCCTAAGTTCGAGCTACTCTTATGATTTACTTTTATGATTCCAAGTTATGTTTTAAAAATTTTGTGGGATGACTTAGCACCGAATGTGGCATCAAGGTGGGGTTGGGTAAGGGAACCTTAGAAGCAACCCTTGTTGTATTAACTATGTGCCACTATAGGAGCCCTTGTAGGCTAGGCTAGTAGATTCATATAGGCCATTTATGTTATTAAGATGCATGTGAAGTTGACGGAGTTCCACCCGACAACTGGTCTCCCCGTGCCAACGTAACAGGTTATGTTGAATTCCATGTAGTAGCTCACATGGTCTTATATATCAGTTAAGGTCTACTCCCACAGGTTCATGGTTCTATGATATGGCTCTATTACATGAGATCTCTCAAGCATTTACTCTGATTCATATTAAGCGATGTTCCTTATTCATGCATGAGTTTACATTGAACCTTTTTACTTTATATATATATGTTTCCCTTATAAACGATGGCATTACAATTTCATGCATTGCATTGCATCTCACATACTTAGTACATTCCAAAAGTACTAACACATATTTTATCTACATGATTTAACTACGTAAGGACATGTACTCCTCCACCAACTTGTGACTAGTAGTTGGCGTTCGAGACTAGCACTTTTATTTATGGTGAGCCCTTACTTTGGGACTCTATTATTTTCCACTCTATCTTGTATTTTATTTTGAGACAATGTATATGCTGCCTTTTTGAGGCTTTTATAACCTATGTTATTCTATTATGGAGTCTTTTCTATTTGATGAAAATCGACCGTTACCGGTTCCATCCGTCGATGCACTAGTTTGTATGCTATATAGACAAATTTTATTAGTTATTTATGATTTTTAATGTTACTTTATTATCTTTAAAAAAAACCGTAGTCCCTTCCTCGTATTACTTCCACATTTGGTTATGTCGAATGCCTTAAGATGGCTTGGGTGGGGTGCCCTCGGGTATTTCATTCTATGTGTGATGACCAGGCCCCTAGGTCGGGTCGTTACATAAGCGATCTCCTCTTTTCTTTTGGTGTAGGAGAAACATCGGGACTCCATGGTTTAGCTTACATGGTTTATGTCAGTTACAGGTTGCTCTCACATATGTTCATGTTTTCTCCATGTCCCTAAGATGTCCTTTTTATGATGATCAATGGTGACTCCTTCTTACTATACCCAAGGATGCTCACTATTATGGTAGATGGTTCAAGGATTATATAACTCATTATTTTACAATCTCAAATGATTTTTTTCACATAAGTTATGGTCCCTTGTTACTCCCTAATTATATTTCTCCTAAAGGTAATGACTATGTATTCAAGTATGTAAAGTGATATCCATTATGATTATTAAGGTTTCTTTCATAATTAAATAGTCGTTTATGTAAAGTGATGCATTGTTCATATGCAGATATTACTATTTTAGTTGCACATAACAACATATAATTCCTCAAGTCCATTATGGTTGATTTGAAAGTAAGTAGATCAAAATCAAGCAACCAACATCCAAACCAGTCGAAGAAACAAAATAAAGATGAAGCTTCAAGTTCAAAATCTCATGTTGATGAAGTCTAACCCAAAAAAGGAAAAAAAATAAAAAAAAAGTTGAAGAAACCAGTTAAACTTGCAACACACCCTTCACTGACTAAGGTTACAATTTTTGTTAGTTGTATTTGTATTTTTCATTGATACAAACCTTATATGAACACTATGTTTATTGATTTTACATGAGTATCTATTGATTGTAGTCGCTATATTTCAATGTATCAACACTTTTTGTTGTAATATAATTTTTCTTTGTATCAACTATGTACTGTATCAACAAAATAACAACACTATATTGTATCAGTGATCAATAAATCTATCTTTTTCTATTTACCTATGCGAACATTGTATCAACATTATGCTTTTATGTAAACATGTATCAACATCACATTATTAGTATCATTGTTGCATCAACAATTTATTATTGGGTATAAATAATATCTCAAACATCACATTTCAAAGTCTACAGCTATAGAGTATTTTAATGCATAATATCTACTTTATTGATACTTCAACTTCATTTATCAATCTTTTATATCTTTAGATTTACTGCGACTTATATACTTTGCTAAAAGAAATTTCAAAATTATGTATCAAACAACTATCACAAAACTTTTTTAAATGCATCATACATTTTCAAGTTTAGTGAATTCCTTTTATATTTATTTTTATAAAAATTTAAATGAATGACTAACTTCAAAAGACATGAACAAGCTCATTACTCAGTGACTAATTTATTGTTTTTCAAATTAAAGTAATAGGTATCCAGTTTATTGATACACATAATTAAAATTAATGTATTAGCAATTTATATTACATATATATTCAATGGAGACAAAATAAGCTTAACATTACGCTACAGAGGTAGATTGATACTTAAACTCATGAATTCTTTTAATTTGTTCTTTTATTTAGAAGGTGTGTTGAATAGCTAGGTTCGAAAGGTATCAACAAGCTCGTTACTCAATATCTAGTCTGCTGATTTTATTTATCGTTAACATCTATATAATTGAATTGATACTCAATACTGAGTATCTAGTTTGTTGATATTTCCACTTCAAACATCAATAAATACTTCTTCCAGTTTATTGATACTTATATCATTCGCCAATATAAGTATCAAGCTTAAGATATTCCACAACTTGCCACAAACATCTTACAAATGCACAATACAACTTCAACTATTATTGAATTATTTTTTATCAAAAGATTCAATGAATACCTTAACTCAATATGTATCAACAAGCTATATAATAAGTTACTATTCTCCAGTATCAATAAATATATTTTTTGTTTAATTTTCAGGGTAAATATCTTGTTTATTGATACTTCATATCAAGTCAACAATTAAATTCATTAATGTTCAGGGTAAATATCTTGTTTATTGATACTTCATATCGATTTAACTCCTTGGCACGCCACACCTTTTGATACATTATGTCAACTTCATATGAAGCTTTAACATCATCTATTATATCATTTGGAGTGTGACTTCTTTTGTCATTAACCAGTTTCGAAATAGTTACACCGCTAACAAATGATAGTGTTGCCTCAACTTTGTTGAATAACCTTTCCCTCCTCATACACGTATGTGTATCATTGAAGTATCTTATTTTGAGAATTTCAGTATTTTTTCAGCATGATGACTTCATACTCAAAGCACAATCATTAGGGAAACATTTCAATACATAATTGTAACATGTATAAAAAACACAAAAGAAAAAAGAATATTATACAATTTTGACATCGATCTAAATACTAAAATTCATCGAGTTATTATTATTGATACGTCAACAATTTCATAATTTGTAATTTCTATGTATGCAAACAAAAAATCAAAAGAACATACATATAAGTATTTACCTTTTGCTGCACTTTGCATTTGAAACCATTCTCAATCTTATATTTTCCTATTACATCTATTAAAGTTGTTTATCCTTGTACAATTGTTTAGCTTTTATATCAATATTTCTCGAATCTCTTGTTACATTTGATATGTCCATTTTAGGTATATAAGAACATACACCATTTTCTAAGCCAATCAGACCAACGTTTGCATCAAACAAATAGATCTCATCCACCTCTAAATCGCTTCTATCTACACATAATGGATAAATTTCGAAATCAAACTCTTATTTTTTTTAATTTCAACATACAACTTTACACCCATGTCATTGTAAATTGTAATTAAAGACGAATTGTCTTCCATGACGTATCGAATTATCATATTTTTCCTTCGTTCGTCGATCTCTAACTCTGCGACAATGGCCGCTCTGAAATTATTGAAAGATATATTTTCTCTAACGATTATTTCATTACTTTTGTATCTCTCATATTGCATCTCAGATTCCCAAATTCCAGAATGACAAACAAGATTGATATGTTCATATTCTAGTTATTCTGTTATTTTTTTTTACCAAATAGATATGCACCAATTGTACAGAAAACTTCATAATTTTTTAAAATTTTGAAATTATCAATTTGTTACACAATTTTAGGGAGTCATTATACCTTCCAGAAGGTTATGGCGAAAATTATGGGATTAGAATAAGACAATCAGTTATTTTTTCTTTTTTACCGTAACAACATTAATTATCCAGTACTCATTAGATAAGTATCAAGTGATAATTTTATGTATCACGATTGCTTAAAAAAAGGAAATTTAGTGTAATTTTGAAAATAATCGGGATAGATTGTAATTATCTATTACCAGTATGTGATTTATATAATTTATACTTAATATAATTAATTAAGTCTAATAAAATATGAATATAATTAAAAGCTCAAATTCATTTATTTGAGCTGCAAAAGATGACCCACTTTATTAGACCCAATATCCTCTCATCCTAGAGGCCCACTTGATGCCACGTGTCAGATGACGTGGCATGTCAAGTCAAATAAAAAAGTCAATAGGATCATGCCATGTGTCAAAATGACATGACATTCCTATCTCAATCAAAGGCTAATAAAAATGTGTCACATGTACAAGTGATGTGTTTCGACAAATCATGTCACTTTAAAGGAAACCTATTCCTATCACTTTTCCTGCGCCATATCACCTTAAATCTGATTAGCCAGAAGAAAGTCTGATTTCATCATAACTCCTCTATTCTACAACTGTAACAACCCGAAATTTTTGAAAACTCCTTATGGTTGGTCTTGTATGATGTACTACTGGTAATGGTTGTGTTTTGGTAGTCACGGGTTGAGTTTAAGTGGCCGAACGCAAAATGGATCCTTTGGTGGCCTAGAGAGGCCGTTTGGGCAATAGACTTTGAGCTATCATAACTTTTGATGTGGGTTCAACCGTGTGGGCTGCTATATATTAAATTGAATCTATTTAAATTAGCTTCGCAATACAACTGGTTTTACTTGATTTGGAGTTCAGATGAGGAAGTTATGGCCTAAACAGTGGAACTACCTGAAATTCGGAGGACATTGGAGATAGGCCCCGGAAAGAGGCCAAGGCAAAGGAAACGGTCCATTAAACTTGTCACGGTCCATGTGGGATGTCGTGAGATGGTCCAGAGAGAATGGAGTGTCCAGGACCCACCCCACAATCCAAGTTAAGGTCCACGGACGACCCCACAGTACGTGAGGCCTCAAACGGACCGTTTGGTGGTCCGTCAAGTTGGGAAGAACCTTGGCCAAGCTGTGGATGGTCTAGGTGGCTAAAGCAGGGTTCACGAGACAATTGGATGGTTTGTCAACCCTCAAACGGCTCGTCAAGTGGTCCGTCAAGTGTTTCAGAAAATCTTCTGAGAGTTCGCGTTGAAAATTTGGCTAAGTGTGGTTTGATGGTCACTTGAACGATCCATGAGTCAGGTACACGGGCACTGTAGCACCTCCGTGTGACCCTGCTTAGAATGAAAAAGTCCGATTCATTAATGGTAATTTCATAATTTAATATTTCCCTAAGCCCCTTTTAGGTATCCTAAGGTCTCCTGAACCCCTAAATCAATCCCCAAACCCTCATTCATCCATTCTAACTCTCCTACATTCACTTTGGGAAAACTAAAATCCTCTTAGCCTCCATTTATGAAAGCTTGAAGAATTTGGGGGAGACAACCTTGACAAAGTTTGGCCTTGCAATTTGTTGGTGAAATTAAGGTATGTGAGATTTGATTCAAGGATCCTCTTCCATCCTTGAAGACCCAAGAACCATAACTTTTTAAATCCAATTTTAAGCTTTCAATTAGGTTATGAGTTCTTCCAATATTGTTGTAGGTTAGTGTTGGGAATTGTGTGCTGTATGTTTTAGGTGATTTAAATATTATTTTAAGCTTGAATCCATGAATGTTCATTGAAACCCTTATTGATCAACTTGCATGTCCCTTTCATGATTCAATTAAGTATGGGTAACTTGCATTATGACTTATTTATGGATTTCTACATGTTTTAAGATGAATTATCTTTCAAATTGTGAAATTA
>JBCEWC010012784.1:0-15590 GCA_038996855.1 Solanum aculeatissimum | reverse complement strand
TATTTTGAATTGTTAAAAATTTGAAGAAGCTCGATAGCTAATTTATGTCGTGGATGGTCAAAATTGGGTGTCAACAGATAACTTGTCCTATCTTGATTTGTAAAAAATGATAAGTAAAAATAAAAATTAAATTAGAATTTTTTTGACAACTAAAAGCGAACAGAGGAAGTATTAAACTTCATTAAAGAGAGAGCACTCCCTATCTAGGTTTCTCCATTTTTAAAACTTGAACTGAGAACTAAGGATGAAAAAATATATCTCATTCAGTTGGTTGATTACTTGAACTTTCACCTTATTGGTGAGAGTTCAATTCTTTACATTGCAATTTTCCTACCCTCAATTTTTTTTTTTTTAAAAAAAGACTATAGTCCCTGATTTTTCGTTTTTCTTCCTCGGATATAATGGACAATCTAGTATTTCTCATGAACTTTAATTAAGGACAGAAGAATCTAATTGATCACCCAACTACACCTCTTGATATTTCTTTTTTCTTTCTTATATAAATAATTCAATATTTAATCAAGTGCATGTAACATTCAGTTTTCTTATAACATGAATATTAAAAAATAATATTATATCAAATTTTTAAAAATATATACATAAATAAACTAATTTTACGGAGAAATTACTTATTCACGTGCCTCATAAACAAGAAACCATGAATACTATCCTCAGCAAACTTTCTTAATGCAGGGTGCAAAACATTCAAGTAATACTATTTATCCCAATTTATATCAATTACTTTGGCATGGTAATTTTGACAAATTTTCAAATTAAAATGGATACTGATCTGCTTATACTATTTATAAACAAAAAATAGAATAATTGTGAAAGTAAAATATACTTGGGGGCTCATTTTTATGCTAGACTAGTATAGATAGTCCTGGAATAAAAATTGGAAAAAAATGGTTAAAAATACTTCTAAACTATTTGAAATAGAGTAGAAATACTCTTCCATTATATTTTTGCTAAAAAATATCTCTCAATTAAATTTTTGGCTCACAAATACCCCTCTCTAACGAAAACAAAAAAGGATTAAAAATAGCCTCAAACTATCAGATATAGAGCAAAAATACCCCTTGACAAGATTTTAATTCAAAAATACCCCTCCCTTAAAATTTTACAAAAAAAAAAAAACTCTCTAACGGAAATGACACCATGTATGTTATGTGGACAAAATTGTCACGTGAAACTCCATTTAAGGACTCAAGAGGTTTTCTTCTCGGATATTAGTTTCAAGACTAAAGGGATTGTTATTTTACTTGGAACCGTCTCAAAAAGTCGTCTTCTGAATGATAACATTGATTCATCCTTATTATTATTGTTGTCGCCTCCTTCAATCAGTTTCTCGAGTTCAATGGGATCTGATTCTTCAAATTTTTCAAACCTATGAAGCTTGTATATTACTAATGCACCATATTGATCCTTATTTTAAAAAGGAAAAAATACATATATACAAAAAGTAAAAAAATTACAAAAAAAAAAGTAGCTCATGTTTTATTTACATAAAAAATAGACCAAAATCAGCAAAATTATACATGACTATACAATATAGCTTGTCTAAAGTTATAGAAAGTATACACTACTATACAATGTATATTACTTATACATGAGCTATACACTAAGTATACATTATGATAGACAAATATATAGGGAAAAAACATAAATTCTCCCTCGAAGTTGTTCCTAAAAGTCAGTTACACATTTTAACTATAGAAACGACCTATTACACACCTGTACTACGCTAAAGTGAATTTTTTTAACCCTTCCTACACCAAACCCCAGGCGTGTTTCACTCCATCTCTGTTAGCACGTCTGCCGCTAATATAATTAATTTTTATTTTTTTTTTTAAATTAAAATTATCTTGTATAAGTCTAAAAAAATAGAATCCAACACCTGACCCATTTTTCAACCAAAAACCTTAAGAACCCAAATTCTTCAACAAAAAATTGGAGATCCAAGCCCCAAAGAATAAAAGGTAACTTCTTATTTCTTTCTCCCTTTTTCATAATCCTCCCTTTTTCATTTTGATTTATTTCTCTCTTTTTCGTAAAAAAGATCATTTTTTTTCCAGATTGTGAGTTGTCGTTTTCTACATCTTCAATGGGAATGTGATGACAACTTACACCCCTCTACCCACCGACCTCACTACCGTCCACCGTCGATCGTACTCCCGCTGGCAAAACTCCAAAATCCTTCACTTCTCCTTTCTCCCCTCATCCGGTATCACTGAAAAACACCACGAGTGACCAAGCAACCCCAATTCGTCGGAATCCACCAAAACAACCCCATCCAAAAGTCACCATCACAAAACAACCACCCTGTATCTCTAGAAAATCGGCAGTCCACCGGTGACCTTATTTTCTCGTCGGAAAACTCCTCTTTCCAGCACCACCAAAATCCATTTGGAAATAACAGGGGGGCAGACACAATGGAAAAAGATCCAAATAAGTCTTATATGTTCTCTTTTTACTTTGGGAAACTCCATTAAATTGAGAAATCTTTAGAATTTTTTTCCGATTTATGTTCAAAATCGACGATTAGATTTGTTTGTTCTTAGGAGAAATTGAACAGATTTTGGTGAACTGGAATGGATAATGGGTATTGGTGAAATAAAACGGATATGGATGAAATGAGACGGATATGGTTGAAAACGAAATGGGTTGGCATTCTAACGGGACGAGTGCATTTCACTCTCTACATAATATTTGAGTTTGGTTTAGGAATGATCAAATAAATTCACTTTAGCATAGTATAGGTGTGTAATAGGTCACTTAAATAGTTGAAGTGTGTAACTGACTTTTAGGAATTATGTCTTTTCCCCAAATATATACTAACTATAGATGCCTATATAACGAGAACTATTTTTTAAATAATTTTTTAAAGTTTAATATCTATCGATGTAATTTGTCCTTTTTATAATCCTAAACTAGTCAAATATTCGAACAACATTTGTATACTTAATTATTTTTATTTTTATAACTTTTAAATATATTAATTTTATTCTTAAAAATTTTATGCCCCAATTCAGAATCAAAATTACATCGTTCCTTCGAAAAGGTTGAAGGAGAAGATAGACAATGGACTGAGTCCAAAATTGGAATTCTGAAACAGCAAAAACCCCTTTCTTCTTTGCTGTAAAGCACCGAGAAGTTGCCTCTGCCAAATTTACAGCCGCTCAATTTTGCCGGTAAATTTTGGGGCAAGAAAAGGAGGTACATTTATCATCTTAAATATGAAATTTACTTATTCGGTTTGTTTTGCTAGTGTTCTTGGGTCATGGGTTCATCGACCCAGTTGAATTTAAGAGGGTTATTATTAGAATTTGGTTTTAACTTTACGAAGCTGGAAAGATTTCATCTTTTTTCCTCATTCAATGGTTATAACTTGACCTTTACCTACTGTTGATCATGAATTTGTTAGGTTTCCTTCTTCTGGGTCCAATTTATCTTACTTTGGCTTTGAGTTTTGCTCGGATAAGGAGGGCAAGAAAGCACATTATCTGCTGTGTTTTGATTATATTAGCTTGTAGAGTATTTTAATTTCATCCTGGTAAAATATGATAAGCCTCTGCTAAGCTTCCTAGATTGAATGATAGATTGATTGAGGATTATTATAAAGGGTTTCTTTTTGTTATATATATATTTTTGTGATGAATAAGTGTGTTTTTTGAAATCTTTGTGTCCAAATACTGATGCACATTGGAGGAAGAAGATTGCTAGTGTTTTCTTCAAAAGAAAACGGAGTGAATTTGTTAACACAGCGACAATGATTCTTCCATACAATAGAATGGATGTATCATATATGAACATATTCTAAATAAGAATATTCATGTATTTGGCGCATGTGTTGTTCCAAATCTTCAGATATATAACTATTGGAGTTTAGATCTCCCTAAGTCACTGTCTAGCTTCAAATGTTTAGTGCTTTTATGCGATGCTCTTTTTGGCTTGAGTTCAATATCTTTTTGGTTTTTTGATTTTTATAAGCTAGAGTAATTCAAGTCTAAGTTTGCTCCGAAAATTTGAAGTTGTTTTGTTGAAATGCTTGCTGTTCAAACAGTGAAATCGTAGATTTATTAAATTTGAGTAGAGAGCTTCTAAAAAGGACAGCGTCTTTGGAGGACATCTCCTTGTAATATGACCATTCAATTTCGTTAACTGCCACTAGAGATAGTTCTGGTCAGATATTGACTTTAACTTGCAGTTGTTGTTAATGTGGGCTCATTCAATCTGGAACTTTGATATAATGCCTGCCTGCAAGTCTTGCATTATAAGCAATTCCAGTCTTTGGATTGACAAATGAATTTTCCTTGCTTAACTTTGAGAAGACTAAAACCTAAGTCTATTGTGGATTGACTTTGAATGTAGAACATTGACCTCCTTATTGCGAAGGTCTCACTGAAATATACAGATGAAAAAAGGATCTGATTGAAATATCCCTCCATTATTGACCCAATACTTATTTTCTCGAATCATAGTAGGTCATTGTATTAAGTCGTTAAAGGGATATTTTTGTTAAATGTCGAAGGATATTAGTTGCTTGGACATAGGAACCATATGACTTTGTGGATGTTTTAGTAAGAAGCTGTGGTAGCCTGTGGAACCCGTCTTTTTTTTTCTACATCCAAGCACAAAATGTGATATAGTGGACGAATATCAACTCTAATGGATTAAAAATTTACTTTAGCTCAACCACCAATGCCAACTAGAATTGATGATAAGATATTTTCGAATGAAAAAAACACACTCAAAAAACAGTGTCACTTTGATACAGTATGCTCTCATCTTGAATTAGAGTATAATAGAATCATCTTGCTTAATTAAAACTGTAAAATGCATGGAGAAGGTAGAACAAATGAAGGCCAAAGATTTAGACATGGACAGAGATTCTTCAGCATGACCCTGTATCCAGTTTTGCAAATCGTTTTGTAGAATGGTTAAAAAAAATGTTTTTGATGTTCAATATATTTAAAAATAAATTATGTGCCATGCTGTGTCGGTGTTCTGTATATTGAGATGTCTGGAACAGTATTCTCTATATCATTCATTGGGTTCTTATTTGTTGATAGAACTACCTCGTCAAATTTTCTCTCTATAATGTCTTTGAGATTATAAGAAATTGATAATGTTGGTAAGTGGTTTTCATGTTACTTGGGATTCACGTTTTGCTACTTTGCTGCTTAGTGTTTGGGGGCCGTATGATCATTAGTGCTTCTCTCTTTAACTGTCCGATGCTGTTTCAGATGTCTTCTTTTTTCCAGTTTTCTGTTGATACATTTCCTCTCTTCTGCTTGATAGTTCAACGTATAACTTCCGCATTGGCATTATTCTCGTTTGGATTTTATTCTAGCAATCTGACCTTTTTGTTAATTCCTGAGTGGATGCACCCTAGTTCTCTCTGCCCCACCAACACACTAAAGAAATTATGGATGATAACCAGAACTAATGGGATATTACCTCAGTCTGCATATAGGAATTACCAATTGTCTTGTCGGGGATCTTTTGTTTATATGTGTGAGGGAGATTGCATGAGTTAGAATCTAGAGACTGAACATAAGACACCCCCACCCCAAAAAAAAAAAAATTGGTTGGATGAGCATTTACCAACTCGGTACTGTTCACGACCTTACTTCAGACTGACTGAGTTTGAATGAGCTTATATTTTCAGCTGCCTCGGATTATGAAGATTTAGCAAAGGGCTTCCTGGGTTCATCTTTTGTGAAGCTAAAATATGTTTTTAATTTGTATTTAGTGTTATGTTTTTTATGTGATAAAGGTGAGAATATCATAAGTTATGGCTCCTAAATCTTCTTAAAATAGAGGTAGGCAGACCAATGTTTTGCGGTCAGCAAGCAGCCATTTCTATGAGATCTGTCAATGTTGTTCTGTGAGAGTCTGCTTTTGTTCTCTACTAGACTTTTGAAAACCCAAATGACTTTTCTTCTAAGGTGCTGCTTTGCCATTGCTGCTGATGCTTTTGGAAGTTCAATTCTATTATTCATGTGGATTATAATGCTGCAGCTCTCTTTCACTTCCACCCTTCTGATATCAATGGCTGTTTATCCTTGCAGATCAAATATAGAGATATGCAAGACCAGAGAGGACTTGAAGAAGCTTCAGCTCCTAAATTGCGGAAAAACAAAACATCACAACAGAAGGCTCCTATGTTGCAAAAAGAAGGGAATAAGGCAAAAAAGATACAAGATGTGCATGCAATGCCAGTTCAAAATGGACTAAAACCCACCAAAAGAGTCCCACCAAACGAAGTTTCCCCATTATTCCAATATGCTGAGAAATCAACGCCTGAATTCTCGCCGGATACTTCCACTTCTGGAAATGAATATCGGGCATTGAGGAGAAAGTATCTATTACTGGAAGAAGAAAGTTTTGCTCTTGGTAAAGAATTGAGAGAATCCGAAGCTGAGATTAAGGCCCTTGAAGATGAGAAGCTAACACTCCTTGATGATCTTGTTGTGTTAGAAGGCCTGGTTGATCCTTCAGAGATTCAATCCCAAGGCCAGCGATTATGATGGTTTAAATGTGTTTTTCAGTAAATTCCGGATATATATAGAATTGTGTAAAACAATCCAACTTCTGTTAGTATAAAGTTTAGATGTAACATCGACTGACTGTTTATCGCGCAATTGCTAAATCTAAACTTCCTTCCAACCCCTCAAGTCTTTTTCTAGTTCTCTTGCTGGGTTTTATTCAGACTGCATGTTTTATCAGTTGGAAGTCGCAAGACTTGGTACTTACCGAAGTGTGAAGAAATTGCATTTTGTTGTTTCTTGGGTTTAATAATACCATGATAAGATATTCCATTAAAGAATGAACTGTTAGTAGATATAGAACCTCAGACATGGGGAGATGCCAATCCATAATGCAATTACTAGACAAGTAAAAAAAATTGCAGTATGCCTATTAAGTAGCTTTGAAACTAGGTTGCAAGAACCAAAACGCAAAAATAGGGACAAATAGAATAAAGAATTACTAGTTATTTGTATTGTGCTACTAATTACATGTATTCTACTAAGAATATTGTGTTGGTTTTCATGCAATTATCAAAGGGTGAGAGTGAAAATTTTCCTCCTGCTCCATAACCTTAAGTTGTCACTTCATTTCCCTTAGATACTGCAACCATTTACAGCAGCTAATGGTTGCAATGTCTGTTACTTCCTTTTTATAACACAAATAAATAGCACTGCAGCTGAACTATACCATGGTACCCATGTTGGAATGTGCCACTCTGACAACAAGTGGAGATGTTACCCATGTTCTTTTGTTCCTCCATGACAAGGACCCAAAGACATATCCCTGTGTGGGTGCAGCCACTTTGAAAGTCACTGTGAAATTCATCTTCTGGTAATATCGAGTGAAGGCTAATCTTCGGGGCACCACAGTAACATTGACACCCTTTGGTGCAAATATAACTGCCTTGTAAACGCTCCTTGGTTGTCCCACATTTGTGACAGTTCGAGTTACTGAATAGTTGTTTCTGAGGTTTGGTACTGTGATGGAGGGATAATTTAGTTCATTTGGCGATGCAAAGGTTTGATCACACGTGCTGTTGTCCCTTGTAATTAGATGCAGAGATTTCTTGTCATAACCAATTGAACAAAGAAATGCTCTGTAATCTGCTGGAGTTGCATCATATATCAGACCAGGATCGAGGACTTTGGTGGGGTTAACAAATCCAGAACCAAAATCAAATGGATTAGCCCTCTTCCCTTCAGGATCTACTATTATGGGTTTGTGATGTGTATCTGACAGTTTGGCTGCATTAACATTCATGACATTAGATTATTGTGTGGAAATTAAATTTACTTTATACACACAAAACAGTTTTAAAGATATAACGCTCAAAAAAAACCGAAACAACTTCTAAGATACAAAGCTCAATCAAAACCAAATCTGTTGAGCCCCTTACCCTTTTTTTTAAAAAGCAAACCTCAGACTCAAGAGTTGCATCTATAGCTTCCTATAAATCAATGCAGGCTATAGAAATAAGGCAGATTCCAAATGCATTAACGGCTTGAATGAAATGGTTAGACTATGTAAAGCATCTAGTTTACCTGTTGTCATGATGGCTGATTTGATTGCAGAGGGAGACCATGATGGATGAACAGCTTTTAACAAGGCAACAACACCTGTTATGTGAGGGCAAGCCATGGAAGTCCCAGAGAGTATGTTAAAGTTCAACCTAGCAGTTGCGGGGGACCATGCTGCTAGGATATTTAATCCAGGAGCTGCAATATCAGGCTACAAAGGGAAATCAGCAGGCATATTACTTGCAAGAAAATAGTAAATCCTCAAATAAAGTAGGAACCAAAGAGATGCAAAATCAAAATAGCTAATCCACAACCACATTGAGGATCCTGGAAGTAAATCTCAGGATGCAACATAAAAGTTTGTTGGTCTAAATGAGAAAAGCAAAGAGGGATGCATGTTGAAAACAAGTAGCAGTTGAAAGACAAGTCTCTAAATTTGATAGTATTTTAAGCAAACAAATTACCTTCAAAATTTCTGGTGTTAGAGAATTAGGACCTCTTGAAGAAAATGCTGCTACACGAGGAGCAGGTTGAGCTCCCAAAACAGTTTTAGCAGAGAAAATCCTTGCAGTAGGGGAGCTGTTGATATAAAAGAGATGCGAAATTGGATGAGATGATTGCTAATAACATCAAAGAATAATACAAAAAATATCGACAACCACTAAGAAGGAAGTAAACCGTGTATTATTAATGTAAGCTAGGATCTTGTTTCCAATCCTTTTTCCAACAGTTGCTGCTGGAATGGTGAAGGGGATAGCCACACCCTTGTCTGCTTCATCAATAAGGATCATCCCAATTGCACCAGCCTCTTTAACTATATTGCTTTTCTCCAGCTTTGACTCACTTGAGCTTCCAGCATGTCGACACACAAGAACCTTCCCTTTGGCCTTAGTTCTATTCAAAGAACTATCTAAGCAATAACTGGTGGAAAAGAAAGAAAGGAAAAAGTGCTTCAATATGATTGTCAATGCATACATATCTACATCTAACAAACAGCGAAGTACCTTCTGCTTCACCTGGATTGATAGGGAGTGAAGTATCCAGCATAAGCTTCAGACGCAGGTATGATTTTTGCAGATGTATTCATTTGAGATAAGCTAAGACTTTCACCCTTCCAAATATCCAGAACATAATGAGGAGATAGAGTTGAGTATTACTTGATATGTAAACTAATCAAAAAGTGGGATTACCGTGAAACGGACTCTGTTTCCTAATATAATATCAGAGTTAAAATCTCTGTCAGTTGAACTGGCTGCAACTGTGATCATCCAAGGAGCTAAATTTGTGGCTGAACCAGAGATTCCTTCATTTCCAACTGAGGCCACCACAAGTATCCCACGGCTAACAGCATGAAATGACCCCACAGAAATTGCATCATTGAAATAATCTCCTTGGGGAGCATCAGGGCCCAAAGACAGAGAAATGATATGAACCCCATCTCTAATTGCATCATCAAATGCAGCCAATAAATCAACATCATAGCAACCAGAACTCCAACAGGTTTTGTACACTGCTATCCTGGCCATTGGGGCACCACCCCTGGCTCCTCCAGATGCCAAACCTTTGTAATTCATATCGGCTACATATCGCCCTGCAGCAGTTGAAGCTGTATGACTTCCATGACCAGTACTATCCCTGGCAGACTTGAACATGGTCTTTCCATCATCTTCTTCAGCTACATAGCCACTCATATAATATCTAGCCCCAATTATTTTCCTATGTAAGACAAAAATCTTATTGCACTGATCATCTATATAACAAAACATTAAACTGCAAGAAATGGTTGGCAAATAAAAGAAACCTGTTGCATATTGAGGCATTGAATGCTTCCCCTGATTGACATTGTCCTTTCCATCCAGCTGGCACTGGAGGCATGTTGTTGTCCCTAAAACTTGGAGACTCAGGCCAAATTCCTGTTTCAGTAAATGCCTTAAGAGCTTAAACTCAAGATCTAATTAGTTAAAAAGTAAGGAAACTGGGGACCAGGCTAAAGATAAACTGAGAAGGTTGTGAACAGAAAGATGAAAAGGAAACAGAATACTAAGGAACTACTTTCCCCAGGTTCAACCATATGTACCTAAATGACAAACTTTGCACTTTTGCAAAGTTAAGTTATTGCACTCTTCTAAACAAAAGTAACCAGAGACGACAGCCTTTTACATGACAGCACAAGAAATGAAGGGACCGACTTGATTTGCGCCATCGATTCGCCTAAACGATCACATCTTTCACCGAACTGGGAAAAAGATTGCTGCAATTAAGATAGCTTGTGCTGAAGGAACAGAGAAATGATCACCTGTATCAATGAAGCCAATGATTACATTAACTTGATTCTTGGTGGAAAAACCTGGGATTTCCATTGTTTCATCATCACTGAGCCCCATAAAATCCCATGAATGAGTTGTATGCAGATTCCTCTTGGTATTGGGAAATACAGATACCACTCCAGGCATTTCTGTTTTGTTTCAACATTAAAGACAAATTTTCTTATCGATCTCAAACAGTGTACTGAATGCAAACCATCAAAGTAGGTAATCAACAGTAAACTAAAACATTTGGTAAAAGCCTTACTAGATATTTCAGAAGCCTGTGCCTCAGTCAACTTGGCTGCAAAGCCTTTAAAACCATGCCTATAACTGTATACATGGGAAGTCTTGGCTTGTTCAACGCTGTAAAGGTTACCACATCAGTGTTTTTGGCCAAGTGCAAAACCAGATAAAAGGGGGGAAACAAACTCATCACTAAAAGTAACAAGAACTCACTTTCCTCCATGAATATCAATCAGCATTTGATGGTTTTGCCTCAAAATCTCATCTGGGTGTTCATCACTATCTTTGCTACCCATGTACACCACATATAACTGTAAAAAAAACAATAACACAACTTCAGTGACTATTCATCATTTCTCAAAGCATAAAACTTTATGTCCCCATAGTTCATACAGAGCCAAGTTTACCTTGGAAGAAAAGCAGAGACTAATTTCTCCAAGAAAAACACAAAGAAAGAGTAAAAAAGGAGTCTTTTTTGAAACACCCATCTCTTATCTTGTGGTATGAGGCTTGTAAAAGAATGTGTTATCAACTACAAGCAGAAAAAAGATGAGATTTTTATAGCAGGACAAGACACAGAGAGAGAAAGAATGATTTGAAATAAAGAGGAGAGGGAGAGAAAGAGAGAGAAAAGAGGGAAATATTATTCAGAGTCACAGGTATACTGTGGTGGTAGTAGACAAGTATATTTCTGTTACACAATTAGTATTACTACTCCATTAACTCATTTAGAGGTATTTGATACGCCGGATAAAATGAGATATCCAGTATTATTTCATCCCGTCTTCAAGATAATATCGAAATAACTTAATTCACAAACCAAACGAGTATGGCGTAAAACATTATCCAAGAATTTGATAAACATATATTGGAAACTTGTGGAGTGAGACAATAGAAAATGGTAACGTGAAGCCTGAAGAAAAGTGGTGAAAAATGGTTTCTTTGCTTTTAACTGAACCAACCACGAGGGACTCCACTACTCAGTAGACCGTTAAAAAGGGTAATTATTCCATTCTTGTGTTGTGTGGTGTAATTATATTATGTACTCCCTCCGTCTTATGACATTAAAATGATTTTTTGAAATTTGTGATCTAGAGTAAGAAAATTTTTATAAATAAATTATTTTCAATTCTAATAAGATAATATTCTTTTTGAGACATATTAAAAAATAAAAATTGTCATATAAAATTGAACGGAGAGAGTATATGGAATGGATGATGAATAAAGGAATGTGGGAATTGAGAAAGTACTGCTACTACTAGGATATGTCCACTAGGATATTTAGCCCCCAAATTTCTTCTCATCATTTTGCCCATTAACCAATATGAATATTTTTAAGGCTTCTTTAACATGCTAGCAGGGAAAATTATCCATTCCATTTCAATTAAAATCTGACATACTAATATTTAAGAAAAAAGTAGCAAAAAATAAAATTTTGAAATATGTATTCTAAAAAATATTTCATTATTTATGTGGCTATAAACTACTTCACTTTAAAATAAATATCATATTTATAAAAATTATTATTAAAATGATATGGAATTGTTTCATTAGTAAACGTCTCTTCCATTCAATCCTGAGATTATGAGTCGGAGTTGCAAAGGATAAAAAATAAAGGATGAAAACACCTAAGGACAGATATAAAGTAGAGTTAAAAAAGATATTACTAAAAATATGGAGTACAAGGATATAGTTTGTAAAATATAGGAGTATTAATTTTTGTCTTGAATTTTTAGAGTAATACTTATTTTGGGATAATTATGTTTTGTTAGGATAAATATTTTTTATTAGATGACACTTATTTTAAGATAGAGATATTTCATTAAGGATAAAACACCAATTTAATAATTAAATTATTTTTAATTATAATAAGATGGATTGAAACATAGAACTACTCCGTTTATTTAAAAAAGAATGACTTAGTTTGATTTGACATGAAATTTAAAAAATAAAGAAGACTTTTAATCTTGCGATCCTAAATTAAAATTATATTAAAATACTTTTTAATCTTGCGACATTAAACATGTTATATAAAAAAAGTTGAAATTAAAGTGTTAAAAAAGAAAATGAGAACAGATAGAGGGGTAATTATTTTGGGTATTTTTTAGGAGACTGTCCAATCAGTCTTACAATTTCTTTATGTGTCTGACATAGTAAATTTAATTCTTTATTGGACCATACACTTTTTATTTACATGGAGAAAACCCTAAAAGGAAACAAAAAAAGGGATATTTCAATCTTTAAATTTTTTCATTGGCTGCTTTAAAAAGAAATTTACTTTATGTACGTTTTAACGCAAACAATTTAATTTAGCCTACTTAAAAAGTTTGCTTGTCTTATTTTGGAAATTATTAATCTTACTTATTATGAGTAACTATCTTAAAATTATTTAATTTGAAGACAAGTTAATACTGTAATTAATTGTTTTAAAATTATTTTTATTGGTGGTTAAAATTAAAATCAAAGAATATGTTGTTTATTTCAGTATAATACTTTGTGTCACGTGAAATGTTAAGTATTGATACATTTATTGGTCAATGGTCAACTTGCCAGATAAAAGCACTTGAAATCTCTGAATGAAATTCAGATTGTTTCTAGTTCTTAATTTAGATACATAAATTTATTTTTAAAAAGAAAACAACCAAAACACTGTTTATTCATAGAATTTGGTCAGTATTTTTGTTTTAATTGAATTTATAGCCAAACACTAGGGTAAAATGATAAAAGTATATCATCAAATGATCAAAGAGTTCCTAGCAAGCTAAGCAAGAATGTTTCCCAATTAATGGTTCAAGCTTTATATCAAAACTTGCTTGGGAAGAACAAGAAAAAGAGAGAACAAATTCGTCGGTGAGTTAAAAATTATGAGATCGGATTTAGATATTCAGACAATTTTTTTTGTAATTTAGTCAAGCGTTGACGAATAAAATACTCAATATCTAAGTTTAAAATTAATTGAGATGTGTGTAAACTGACTCGCAAACCAGGTAAGTGAGAAAACAATAAGGATGTATGGGGAGATTGTGATCTAATGTTGATAATGAAAAGTGTAGGTCATTAATCATCATATGTATTACCAGAAATGCCATCATTAAACACCAATTATAATCAACATTTGGTAGTTAACTCTATTTGAGGTTTAGCTAGTAGTACAACTTTTTCATCATCTTGTAAAGGAAGAAAGCTTGGGTGCAAGTAATTATATTCAATCATATATAGGATGTTGGTGTAATATACCACAATATAATAAATTACAGTTGAAAAAATAAAATGATGAAATTGAATAGAAATTCATTCAGGCTGAGACACGAATATCTTGCTCTCTTTAAGGAGATTCAAGTCTACTGCGACATAATCTACACCGATCCAGCAGTAATACTCTTGACTTGCTTCCTCCAGGATACAACAGTCCAACAACGTTGTATGACTCAAACAACTCCGGATTAGTTGAAGACTTAGAATATTTTTCATTAGTCTCAACTCTCTCTTTCACTATTGCACACTTTACTACGCACTATAATATTTTATCCACACTTCACATATTTTCTTGTATACTTCTTCTTTATCAAAAAAAAAACAAAGAAAGATCGGCACTATTTATAGGTGAGAAATTCTTCCTTATCTTGAATAAGAATAAAGTGGATAATAATGTAGGTGAATGAATTAGAGAAATTATGCAATGATGTAGAACATGACTTAGTGGTTATATGAGTTACAAGACTCTAATGGTCATATAAGCTACAAGAACTAATAATCATTCTACCTGAATTTATACCCACTAACATATATACTTAATATTTTATTTTAATAATAAAATATATATACACGAACATAGGAAAATATTAGTAAGATATTTTTCCACATTCAGTACAATTAAATAATTGATGATAATGAGATACAAGTAAATAATCATAGGTGTCTTGTGAATTATGAAAAGTAGTTCAAGACTCAAGTGTTAATTATTTTATTTTTATTTTGGTCTTTTAAACACTTTTTTTTTAAAAAAAAAGAAAAATTGTCAATTTTGTCCTTTTAATTATTATGAGAAAAAGATCAATTTTATTTTTTATATAATCCGTATAAAATATCACGATGCTATTTATGGATGATTATGTGCATTATTTTAAAATAAAATTAGAATATTGAAGTGCATAATATATCAATTATAATTATTATGAAAAAAAATTTCTATTATTTTAACTATATGAAGAAATCTTACATTTATATAAAGAAAATGGTTTCTTCCTAGTGTTGTGTGGATGAGATATCATGTTGTATATCAAAAAAGAAAAAGAATGCAATTATGTTTATAATTTGAGATTGATGTAGAAATTTTAGTCGTAAGATATCTAATGCTATTATTGCTGAAAATAAGATCTTATTTAAAGAGAAAAATCTCAAATATTAAAAGTTTCTTTTTATATATTACATGGATAATCCAATCTGCATGATTAGAAATTGCTTTGATCATCTGAAAAAGAAAGTTGAGAATTTTTTTCTAAGTGTCCAACTTATTCTTTAAAAGAAAGAATATTATTTTGTTAAATGAAGGTCTTGATGGAGTTTTGGACTCAACCTAATTCAGAGTTGTCTGAATAAACAATTACTTTCGAAGTAACAGAAAGAAAAACAACAATTGGAGTGGAAGAGTCAGAGTCAAAAAGAGGATTCTTCACTTCGTTCTTTCTCTCATTCAAAACTGTCAATGAGACTTTCATCTCACACGGCTCGATCCTAAGTGATAAAAAAAAACTCATTTTTTTCTTTTTTGATTACCTTCCTCGCGTATTTATAAAACTGAATCCATTTGATTTCTACGCTTCACCCGCTCACCTAACCTAATATTTTCTCACTTCACAAGAGGAATGTGGGAAACATGCATAAAATGAAATAACACAAGAAACAATAATATAAGTGTTATAAAACTGAATCTTAAATTAACTAGAATTTAAGGCGGAACAACAAAAGTAGAAGAAGAGGAAGAGGAGAT
>JBCEWC010012783.1:0-15590 GCA_038996855.1 Solanum aculeatissimum | reverse complement strand
TTAATTAGATCCTATGCCCCTTTTAGGCTTTCTAAGGTCTCCTAACTCCCCTAAATTAAATCCTAATCCCTTTTCATTTATTTTTACACTCCTCAATTCTCTCTAACATTTTCTCAATCCTCTTGACCTCCATTGATGAAAGATTAACGAAATTTGGGGAAATTCATCTTCCTTGCAATTCCATTCAATTTTCTTGATTAAACTCAAGGTATGTGGGTTTGATTCATGGATTACCTTTCATCCATGAAGACCCAAGAACTGTCCTCTTTAATTTATAAATTTAAGCTTCCTTTAATTATCAGTTCTTTGATTCTTGATATATTTCATTGCATTGAAATTAGGTGATTTAATGATGATTTAACTTTGAATTTTATGAAATGCATGGAGATTCTTGAAGGATCAATGTGCATGTCCCTTTAATGGTTTAATATTCATGGGTAATTTGCATTATGTTTTGAATTGGGATTTATCATGAATTATGTTAAATTAGCTATTGAATTGTGGTTTAAAGTTTGAATCCTCCACTACCCATGCATTTGATCTCTCATTCATGGAATATGCATTGAAGAAGGGTTATTATGAAACTTTTGTTAAGGGCATGGCCCTCTTGTTATGATATGATATGTTAAGGCTTGTGATCATATAGTCTCTTGTTATGCCTCTTTGAGCATTATGGGTGCTTGCACCACTTTGATATGTTTTGAAGGCTTGATATGATAAGTTATGTAGATGAGCTACTCTTATTGCATTGATATGGAAATAATTATGGAAATTCTTGTTGGCTTTTTAGCCTAAGTATGGATATGGATTTTGATCATGTTTTTGTTTGGCTAATGATGCATGTTTTGAAAAAAAAAGTAAACTCTCCATTATGAAAAGCTTGCATGGATACATATATGTATTTTCGTGGGATGAGGCTTAGTACAAAGGGATTGGAGCCAGGGTGGACTAGCTCCATGGGTCCATACTCCTTTCCGTCAAACCATGTGCCAACATGGGCTATCTCCCTAGATTGTAATTGACTTGTATGTGTCCCCTAGTTGAAGGGTTGACTAGGGATCTACCTGGCAAGTAGTCCGGATCAAAGTAGTAGATCGCTCAGGTATCCTCCGGTGTCGGTTGAGGCAACATCCCCTCTATGATATGATCTTAGATTGCATTACATGCGTCATGGCATAGCATATTATTATATTATATTCCCTTTGGCTATGTGCATTCCTTTCGTATCACTTGTCCCCTCGTTATCTCGTTTGGTCATACTATATTGTCATATGCATTGTATGCCCGCATACTTAGTTCATATTTTATGCTAACCCATACTTTCATCTAAATATTCTAACCATGTAGGGACCGATCACAACTTCTATCTTCCGACAGACGAGTATTGTCCTTGGAGTTATTAGCTTGTGGTGAGCCCTTTTGTTCAAGGATAATAGCCACCTTCTATCTTCCTTGTATTTATGTATTTTCTTATTTCATGTGTTGAGGGTTAGCCCCAAACTATATCGAGGCCCCACTCTTTCTTATGTAGAGGCTTTGTTGGACACACTAAACGCTTGCACTTTGTATTATGCTTTATTGGGATATTATGACTATTGGGATTCGTTATGGAAATGATGTTTTGTTTATGCTTATGATTATGCTTATGGGCTTTTGAAAGTTGGGAATGTGCTTATATGGAAAGTCCCCTAACCCTGTATTCCCCCATAGCTTGTCCTACTTACCCGCCCCTTAGAAATATTTGCTATGTGTTATGTGATTCATGCTCATCCCATTCCTGGCAACATCCCCATAGCTTAAGTCCAAAGCCCAGTTTCCCCTAGACTTATGTGATATGTGTTTACGTTTTCGTGTTTCCGAACCAATGATGTGTGTAATGATGCTTTGATGGCTTGATCGAGGACTTTTGAGTTCTCCTTCGCCATGTCACATCTAGGCCCCCTACCCGGGTGGTGATAGAACTGGTCTACAAAGGCCTCTCGAATCTCTAATGGAAAGTAATGGTTAAGAAATGCCTTTATGAGCTCCTTCTAAGTAGTTGGAGGTGTATTTGTACCCTTAGATTGATTCTAAGATTCATACCACAGTATAGCCAGTCCCTTCAATCTATATGTTGCTAGTTCAACAGCTTTTGTACCACTTACATGCATCATATTTAAAGTGTGTTAGATTTGATCGATGAAGTCTTGTGGTTCTTTATTGAGATCTGACCCGGTGAATGATGGAGGGTCTAAGTTATGTAAATCACGTATCCTCATGCTAGATGCCCTATTTTCACCACCTGCACCTATAACTGGGCCTTTTTATCATTGACCTTCACCAACTACTATACTAGTCAATTGTTGGACTGCATTTCTCTGATCTTGCATGGTAGCATCAGTAGGTGGTTCTAAGGGAATTTCACTACTTCCGAGTTCATCAGGAGATGGAAGAGTTGGAGATATTTGTGATAGAGACTCATCTTGAGCCTCATTTCATTGTCTAGTCTGACTAGTACCACTTCTACTTGCTTCCCTTTGCCTTTGCTTTTCCGTGTTTCTAGTATACTTATTGTACAAAATATTTTAGAGGTTATACGTGATCCACCTACAACATTTGGATCTATGGAATTATCTAAAGAGTGAAAAGAGAGTGACAACTCCAAAATTCCATATAGCCTCACACAACTTTGTATACTTCCTAGGATGACCCGCTCTGATACCACTTTTGTCACACTCGAAATACCATTAAGGCGGACTGGCACACATTGCCAATAAGGCCCGGGAGAACCAACCTACAATCATGTACTATCTATGAATATTATAAGGCACTTCCATACTAAACATACTTTCAGAAAAGTAGACAGTAATAACAAGCCAAAAGGAAATACATATGACTAGACCGTTGGAGCCATGATGTCTTAAATATAAGACATGATGACACTTTACTTTACATAGTGTGCAAAGTCTCTAGATGAGCAACACTATTTGAATAGTTTCAGGATAGGCCTCGCCTCATGGTTAGAAACTATACAACACAAAAATATATGCTATAGACACAAAAAGCCTCAAAGCAACCTGGATATCTTGTACTTCTACTAGGGAGATCTACTACCTCCTATACCTGCAGGATGAAACACAAGTCCCCCGGGAGGAACATTAGTACAAATAATATACTAAATATGTAAGGCAAAAAGTACTACATGTGAAATAAAGACTCAAATGAAAACATGCACCGATGTAAGGATAAGAGTCCACCTTTAGTCATATTGTGGAATTATGTACTTTATGTCCTCTTCATTACTTTACCTTTCTTTACTTTATAATTTGTGCACGGTATATAATACAAATGACCAACTTATCAATGGTAAATCTATATCATGATAGACCCATGTTAGGCTTTCCTTTCACCCCTAGGATGCCCCCCCCCCCAATAATACTGGGATTGACCCATGCTAGGTGATTCTTCCACCCCTGGGATACCACCCATCAATAAGCAACTTCACTTTATCTTTCATTATATTTTAGATGATTCTTTTGTTGGTCATAACATTTTGAGTTATAGGTTTATATACATAACACGTGATATGTAAATAACCATCTAAGACAATACCATAATGAAAATAATAGATTACACAACTAATGAAATACGTAGGAGATGAAAAAACACATGGACTTTATTTAGAAAAAAAAAAGAACTCATGTATCTTGGTATCCAAAGTATTTATGCAAATTCAACAATGACTATATATTGGAAGATATGAACATGTTAAAGAGTGTATACATGGTTATTAGTTATGTCGAAGTTTGTAAGTGTCTCTAGCTGCTAAGGAAGAATCTAGATTTCATGCCAAACTATAGGAAATCAAGTAGCCTTACATACCTTGTTGTACCACCTTTTTATTACCTCGATGTAACCTCCATTCTGTCCAAATACTTATCTAAAATAGAGTAGGCAATTAAATTAGTATTAGTAGCCAATATACACATTTTGGTAGTCCAATCTCACCCTAAAATAACGCTTGGGCAGCATGCCCGTAATTATCAACCCAAGGGTATTCTTTTAACTTTTCCT
The DNA here is from genome assembly GCA_038996855.1 of Solanum aculeatissimum. Lineage (NCBI taxonomy): Eukaryota > Viridiplantae > Streptophyta > Magnoliopsida > Solanales > Solanaceae > Solanum > Solanum aculeatissimum. Next base: position 11,537 of record JBCEWC010012783.1, on the reverse strand, counting down.
TCTGTAATCACATTTTTCAAATACACACCTTCATATACATAGCATATACATCCGGTTTTAGTCTCCTAATATGCTTATAACAGTTTACAAAGTACAATACATAACAACTCCACACAACACACAATTAGGTACCATAACATTACGCCCTTTCCCTATATTTCGACATCAACAATCCAAACTTGTTCCAACTTCAACCAAACTTTTCTCAGCATATTTACACACCTAAATAGTCCTAAAATAGTTCCAAAATAGATGGAGGAGGCGATACCATAGTCCCTAATAAATCAGCCCACAAGTTCCTACTAATAATACAATTAAGATAACACACTAAAACTCATTTTAAGTAAAACAAAAATAGTGCAGAAACCTTAGCTTACAATTTCTAACCTAAACCGTGTTAAGAACATCAACCACCCTTCATAATAAAGCCAACCAAGAAGAGTAAAGCCCCTTAATAAACAAGAAAAGTGTGCAATAATTTTTGGAAACAAGTTGTCCAATATTTCACCCAAGCATAACAAACATATCTTCCTTTTTTTTCATGGAAACATTACACTAAATACATAGGTATTTTAACTTACCTTAAAATTCAAGGAGTAGGTCTTCTCCAAGATCCCTAAAGGTTTATTTTTGTTTCTTTGTAAAGTCAAGCGAGAGCAAGGAGAAAAACTTTGAAAAATCTTATTGTTTTCCAATGTTGAATGACTTGAAGAAGCTGGTTTTAAGCCCTTTTAAATGGACCCATCTCGGATGACTTTATCCATTATTTTATGTCATATTAAATCAAGTAGGTTATGCACCTACTTAACCTTTTATTTGGGCTTTTATGGGTTTTAATTTGATGGGCCTTGGCTGCCTATTATTCTCTTTTTCTTTCACTTGGTTTGGGCCCAAATTGTCAAGTAGGTTGTGAATGTACTTGCGCCCTTTATCAATTCACTTTGGGCTGACAATCTTACTCCATTATAATTCTAAAAAATGGGTTAAAATTACACCCTTATCTTTGGTTTTATTCATTATTGGACTTGGATAAATTTGGTGTTCGACCTCATCTCCATTTCCTTTTCATTTTACTTAATTTTGGCCTCAACTGACTCCACTCATGTATGAATTAGTCTTATCTATCTACCTATCCCATTTAAGCTAAGCACGTAGGTGACTCACCAACTATCTTCTTAAAGTCCCATAAGAACCCCTCATGTGTTATGGACTTGGAAAACTTAAAGATGATAATTTTGCTGATGGTCTAATCCTACAAGTCCGTCTATGGCTCGTGGAAGGATCCATGCGTCGTAGGTAGGCTTCATGAATTGGGTCCATTGAAAATAGAAAATTAAAGAATTTTTGGAAGTTGAGGTACGATTAATAGGATGGATCATATGTGGAACCATGGCTCGTCAAAGGTATCATAGAAGGGAGTCCAGAAGGGCCTAAATTTTTCTAAGTCTAGAACCACTCTATGAGATGACTTACGACCTGTGGATGGAGTGATGGGTCATTCTACATGTTCGCGATTCGAAAGATGCAAATTTTAATAGCTCAAGTTTTGTGACATAAAGTTATACATGCCAAATTATAGTCCGTAGGTTGTACTACAACTCGTGGACGGGGTCTCGTAGTTAGCTCTAGCAATTTTAATGAAGGGTGTTTTTGACATTTCCAATTCATTTAAGTTCTAAACTACATCGTTTTGTCTCATTGACTACCTTAACTGTCCTAACCCCTATAAGTTTTATTCCTAATTCATTCAAAGTCATTCATCCTAAAATTTCTCTCAAGGGTGTCAAATATATTTCTCTCTAAGTCAAAGATACCATTGAAGCTAGGGCTTGAAGGTTAGGTTTGACTAAGGTCTTTCCATATTTTCTCTTCAAGTCTAAGGGTTTTTACTTGAGGTATGTAGTGATTCATTCATATATTAGTTTCATCCATGAAACCCAATCCAAAACTCTTTTTTATCAAAGTTTCATGATGATTTTTCATATCGGCGTTTATACTATGATTCCAAACACATGGATTATGATTTCTACTAGATAATTGTATCAATTATACATGAATTATGATTAATTACATGATGTATATGATTTTAAACAAAAGTATCTTATATCAAGTATGCATGATTAGGACTTGATGAATTGAGGTGGGTTCCTTTACTAATGATCCAAATTTATTTTTAATTGGATGTTTTCTCTATGAATCACATCCAATTTCATGAAATTCACTCAATTGTTCATGGACCCATACTTAACCCTAGTAACTTATGATAAAGTTATAGATTTTCATGATTATGATCTCAAGTATGTATGCCACATCCCAAAATACCCCTAGATGTGACTGGAACCCACCAATACCATTTATCGAGAGAACCAAACATCCACAGACACATCCAAATTTATCCAAGCACGAGAAAACAATATGTGCAACACCAAATCTCATCACTACTCATAAATATAGAATAACAATCAAACCAAAATCATATATCAAGTTACAAAAGGAAAAGGTCACTTAACAAAATACCTCTAGCCCAAATCCCACAATAAGATCATGGAGCATCTAATAGAGGGACATGATTTCAAATGTCAGGCATGCAAACCCCAAGAAAAAAGAAAAAAACATAAGTTATATTAGATAGAGCTGAAATAGTAGCCTCCACGAACAATGTGAAGGCTCACCTCAGCAACAGAGTCCACGAGAATGAACTTATCAACCAAAAGTCTCACCCTCTACAATAGTATCTGCATTGACATCCAAGTAAGGAGTGAGTTATATATCAATATAACCTGGTAAGATCCTCGACTCGCTACTTTAATACCCCTGGAACAAGAGTTATAAAATACATGTGCACAAAGGATATACATAAATAATATACATAAGAATATACTTCATAATAAGCCCAATAAGTTCAAACAAATGTTCAAAAAGATCACCACATACCTCAATTCAATCCACACTTGAAACTTGTCATAAATGGCAGTGAAGGATATTAACCCATCACCTCGACACGTTTATGGCAGCTTGTATAACGCTCTAAAAGTATACTATGGAAGTGGGTACAAAGCTCCTAACATATTACGGCAGCGTGGGTTTGCCCTTAACATATTGTGGCAGATATGTAAGCCCCTAGTAACCACATCATAGTAATAAAGAAGGTATCCAGCATCACACCACATGTAACTTATAAAAATATTTGATTATCTTCTCAAAATAGCATATCTAGGGTTGATTAAAGAACACCAACTTTGTCAAGTATATGTTTGTCCCAGCACATGCACCAGGCAGAGAAAATATATTTTTCAATTCATATTTGAAAAGCAAGCAATAAAGTTTAGAGTCTCACTTACCTTATTAATGACAAGTTCAACTACCTTGCACGCGTAGAACGCCCACTAAAACAGCCCCTACTTGCCTCAATCAATAAAACAATATTGATTATTGATATCAATTATGTTGGTCAAACTCAATAAAGTAAAGGTATTCTTAATCTTATTGTTAAAACTTAATTGGTGAAAATTCTGGTAAATATGTTTTCAACTAACAAGAGCACAAGCCAACAAGAAAATACCTGCACTTTATCACCCAAAATAGTAGTACAAAGATCAAGTTGATTCTATGTATGAATTTATGCAACCTTTTTTCTTCCCAAAGAAAAGAACAAATGAAGTTGCCCCAATTTTTCTTTTCTCTATTGCGTGCAACAGAGTAGAAAAAATAAAGGGTTTGGCTGGTTTTTTTAATAAAATTTATTGGTTAAAATTACTCATTACCCCTTCAATAAAAATAAGGGTTATTACAACATAAAATCATGTTTTAAGGAAATGACTATAATGATGCTATGACAAAGAGGGTGATTAAGACCTCTATGCTTATAATAATAATGTTAAAGTGGGAATATCTACCCATACTATATGAAAGGTTATGAAGATGGACTATTCCAATAACATGAGATGTTTTCATTAAAGAGTATGATGACTATATATGTATGATCTATGTATTTTGTGGATATGACTTAGCACCGAGAGGGCTTTGGTTGATTCCATAGTCCCATAACTATGTGCCACCATAGGAATGATGTTTATATTTTATGCCTTAAAGGTGTGCTAATGGATCTATGTAGCTTTTAATGGATACTCACCGTGCTAGCATAGAGCCTAAAGGGTGGGGTGAAATGATGGGTTCTCACCATGCTAGGACAGAGCCTATAGGGTGAGAATCGAGTCTACCTTGGCCAAGTGGACTCTTCTTTTCTTTATGTAGAGGGAACATCAAGATTCTATGTAATAGTCTGCATGGTCTTATATGTCAGTTTTAACGAGGCCACTGAAGAAGGCGAAGGTTGGGCAAGAGACTAGGCCAACTTACTACTTACTACTATCTTGTTCTCACAAATGTATGTTGGGATGACGAAAGGTTTGATGATACGTATTTTCATGATTTTAAACTTATATCGCTCATGCATATTGTATCCTTATCTTATTGATTATGATTATGCATATTGATATTGTTGTGATATCCTTTGATTTATGGCATACCTACATACTTAGTACATTCCACATACTAACGCATACTTCTTTGCCTACTTGATCTAACCATGTAAGGGTGGTTGATGAGGCGATTATTCCATTTCATGGCTAGATCTGGATTCCAAGCTTGAAGATTGTTGGTGAGCTCCCATGCTTCGGGAATAAGCCCCTTTATGATGGTTTTTCCATTTAGACTTTATTGCTTTCTTTGATGTATGTCTTGAGGGTAAAGTAGTATACTATGTTCTAGACCTTGCAAAGATCATATGATGTAGAGGCATGTTTTGGACAGTATAGATTGATCTTATTCCCCTAAGGGAAACTATGACATTTTCTACTTTTATGTCTTCCACTTTCTTATTCTCTTACGTATGCTTATTTTACCTTATGAATGCTTACAATATGAACACGAGACTATGATGGATACCTTCAGGTGACACATTTATCATGTGACGGCTAGGACCTAGGTCTGGGTTGTGACATTATACTTCTCCAAGAGTTTGACTTTTAAGTCATTGAGAGAATGAGGACAGAGAACCAAGTTGCAGACCATCTATCCAGACGTAAAGACAATGCAATGGCAAAGCTTGAGGATGGTTTGGAGATTAATGACTCATTCCTAAATTAGAGAGTATTGGTTGCATCACATGACTTGATTCCATAATTCACAGACTATGCTAATTATTTAATCAGTGATGTAGTACCACAAGTTATGACTTTCTACCAACATAAAAAGTTTATGTCAAATGTGAGGAAGTTCTTTTGGGATGAGCCATACTTGTTTTGTATGTGTGCAGATGAGATTATCCGTTGCTATGTACATGAGGTATAGATGATGAGCATACTTGAGACTTGTCATTCGTCACTTGTTAGCAGGTATCCTAGTGGTATCCAGATAGCTCACAAGATCTTGAAATATGGATATTATTGGCCTACTATCTACTAAGATTCTCATGATTATGCCAAGACTTGTGATAAGTATCCAAGAGAAGGTGGGATTTTCCAAAAACATAAGCTCCCTCTTAACCCCATCATGGTGATTGAGTTGTTTAATGTATGGGGTATAGACTTTATAGGGTCGTTTATGAGCTCAAATGGTAATAAGTACATCTTGGTTGTTTTGGATTATGTGTCAAAGTGGGTGGAAGTAGTTGCAATACCCAACAATGAAGGTAAAAATGTCACAGGTTTGGCACTTCTCGAATGATCATCAGCAATGGAGGTTCCCATTTTTGTAGTAGGTTGTTTCATGCGCTACTAGAGAAGTATGGGGTAAGACACAGTGTTGCAACTCCCTATCACCCCAGACAAGTGGACAAGTTGAGGTCTCGAATCATGAGATAAAGTAGATTCTATCAAAGACCATGAACGCAAACTTGACTAACTGGTCGCAAAAGCTTGATAATGTATTGTGGGCATACCGGACTGCATTCAAGACTCACATAGGTATGTGTCCATATCAACATGTCTTTTTGAAGTCTTGTCACTTGCCTATAGAGCTTGAACACAAAGCAGTAAGGGAATTCAAGAAGATGAATTTGGATTGGAATGACGCTTCAAACTCAAGGTTGAACCAACTCAATGAACTTGATGAGTTTTTCTTGAGTACATATGAAAGTTCTACATTATACAAAGAATGAAGTTAGATCATGATCATCGAATTGAGCACTGTAAGTTTGCACTAGGAGACTTGGTCCTCTTGTTCAACTCTAGAATGCAGTTGTTTCTTGATAAACTTGAGTAAAAGGGGTTGGGCCATTAAAGATTTATACATGTATTCCACCATAAAACCATTGAGTTACAAGCAAGTGATGGTTCAAGGTTTAAATTCAATGGCCAAAGGATCAAACAATACTTTGGGAACGCTAAAGAAATGAAGACAGTTGAAGTTTGGGCACTTGGTGAAGTCTAAGTAACCAAATAAACTGCATCGTGTTGTGATATTCAATTAGGCATCGTTTGGAAGGAAACTAAAGATTTGCTTTCCATCAGTCGTAATTGTTTTTCATTTCAGTCTTAAATTAGTTAGAATAGATAAGTTTTTGCTAGTTTGTTTTTAATTTTCTACTTAAAAATCAGGAAAAATATAGGGTAACCACTTATTTTTGTGTGTTAGTTTGTTTGTAATTTTCTACTTAAAAGTCAGGAAAGATATGGGGTAACCACTTATTTTTGTGAGACTATGTAGGATTAGAATGAAAAAATCAAATAAGTCAAAAATAGGAAAAAGTAGGATTTTATGAGTCGATGTATGAATCGTGAATCAAACTATGACTCCTAGACATTGTCTGTAAATCTGAAGTCATTCAGAGAGATTCTCAAAGGACGTGTCTATGAACCAACTTTATGATCCGTAAAAATATTTAGGGTTATAAATTAGGTTTGTAGATCACAGGTAAGATTTTAAAATTGTAAGTGTCAGAGGCTTCTACGTCTCCAATCTACGATCTGTAATCACAACTATGACGTGAGATCTATATTCGTAAGAATACAGGGATAAAATAGGCACGAGCATCTACAAAGTTAGGATTACAAGTCATAGAACCATCTACGGCCCATAATATGGCTTTTATACTTGACTACTGTCATAATTCTTTTACCTGACCCATTTTTAAAACTGAATAAAAGGGTAAAATAATTTACCCCTCTTATTTCCCAAAACGTATTCGACCAACCCTATCCCCTTCCGACCAAATCCCGATCCCCCACTCCTATTTCTGATGAACTTTCCAGCCAACCTCATTGTTCCGTCTACCTTTTCTGGCAAGCTCAGACCAACCTTCCTATTTTAATTTTCTTTTTCATCCTAAGATTTTCCCTATTACAGTAATTCAAATTGTCTTCCTTTGCTTTATATTTTCAATTGATGAAAAATTGAATTAATATTTGATACACTCGTCTATATCTGATAAGTCTTGAATGTGTGTACATAATGTTGTAGTCATACAGGTGTAATTGTTGATATATATGTTGTGTTTGGAGTGGGTTTGAGAAATTTGGGTTAAAATAGATTGTGTGGAAATTCAAATGGTTGAAAAATTGTTTGACTGAGTTGTTTGGCTTATATTGTTCATGTGTCTAATTTAGATTGTTGGCTAATGTTGTAAATGCACATAGAATGGTTTAAAGTTTGACTTAGAATTTTACAGGATTGATATCTCAATTTACGAAGGTCTTTTATGGGTTGTTGTTCAAACTACAGACCATAATTTCCATTTGTAATGTGTGTTTCAGAACCTAAAAATTTAAGTCAACAGGATGAACCTGTTTATAATCCATAGTTGGTTCTACAAGCCATAAACAGGGCTCATAAATTAGAATCCTACAGGTACTCTAAGGACAATGCAACAATGAATCCATTCTATACTACGAGTCATAAATGGAATCCGTAGTTGCAGATCCAGTGTCTAAATTTACTGCTACTGTGATTATGATTGGTTTTTATATACTGCAGTTCCATCTACGATCCATAAAAAGCCTCTGGTACTTTCATTGAAAGTTATAATTTTCAAAACTTTTTGTTTTCATTTTGGTCATATGGACTCACTGGTATTAATGTGCAGGTACAATGGCTCCTAAAATTGATCTGGTGAGATGAGTTGAGGCTAGAGCACTTAGACAGCAACTACGGGGTGAGCCCAATAAGTCAGAGCATAGTGGGTCAGTAGAGGAGCTTGATGTCCACCCTGATGAGGGCGACAAGCCATGACAAACATGGTGTTAGTCCCGTCAGATCATTTTGGTTCAGTCTCCACTCACTACAGCACCACCTCCCAATCTAATATGGAAGGTCCCATAAGGAGAGAGAGCATTTAGTTTACCAGATCTAGTTCTGAGAAGGAGACACAATCAGGCTCTGAGAACTAATCTCACTTAGTCTTTGAGAAAGGGCCACAATTAGAATTAGAGGAAAGTTGTGAAAAGTCAATTATCATCCCGATTTGAGTGACGGGACAGCCTTAACATTGATGTGTAGAGGGGATGTGTAACATATACTTCTAAGATATAAGCAGGACGATCATGGCAGGAGAACGGGGACTATTATTGAGAAGTCCTAGAATAACAACATCCAGGTTAGATGCACTTCCTTCCATTTGAGACTTATTTTTCCTATATCGACTTGACTAGATGGCTGCACCTTCAGGGAAATATTCCCCAAATATTGTTTATGAGTTCTACGCTTCATATACAACCATGGTTAATAAAGGGATCCCGAAGAAGTCCAGGCCATTAGAATAGATACCTCTCAATCTGTCACAGCCTGGGACTAGGGTCTAAGAGTGAGTCGGCGAATGGGAACCCGAGAGTCTCCAAACAATCCTCGTAGCATTCATATACACCTCATTGGTTCAAAAGCGCATAATTAAACAACAAACACATAGTTCTAAAGAAAGTGAGGCTTTGCACTCAAGCTATGGGGAAGCCATAAGGATTGGGATTTTCATGGATTCACATAACACATAAGAACTAAGGAGCGGATAAGTATGACTCACGCTTTGGGGATAGAAAAGGGGTCTTGGAACTTTCCATATCACCTCATATCACCAAAGCATATCTTCATAATATAAGCATAACACAATATACTCATAGGCCTAGCCTACGTAGGCAACATATATCAAGTATAGCAAGATAAAACGTAGAGTTTACAATATGTTTGACCATGCCTCTAACATATGAAATGGCATGGGAGCCATGACATGTCCCGAGCTCACCCTCAAAGTAGATAAAACATAAATAGAAGCAACATAATTGGTAGATGGGTGATGGCTTATCCTTGGATGATCGGACTCACCACAAATACTTTCATAATCTGAGCTAACCGTCAAAGAGTGGATGAAGATAATCAATGGTCCCTACATATTTAGATCATGTAATCAAAAGAGTATGTGTTAGTATGTTTGAATGCACTAAGTATGCACGCATGATGGGCATATGAACTCATTAAACCTGTATTCAATATTAGATGACAAGGGCACGTATATGTAAAGAAGTATATACAAGAAAGAGTAATATATCAATATATCATGAAATCCATGATACATGAAATGTCATAATACTTATCATAGCAGGGGTGTAACCTCAACCGACATGTAAGACCATGTGAGATATGACATCGAATCCCAATGTTACCCCTACATAAGAGGAAGATGGTCACTTGCCAAGGTGAACATCCATAATTCCTAAGTGGATCCATTAAAGCTACATAATTAACCAAGCCTCAACTAACGAGTGGTCTATCTAGGGAATCAAGCCTCATCTAATGAGTGATCCCTCTAAGGAGTCAACCTCACCTAACAAGTGACCCTTCCAAGGATTCAACCTCATCTAACGGGTGATACTTTAACCTACAGTGGCGTGTAGTTATGAGACAATGATATTCACCTCCAACGGGTCATGCCTCAACTAAGGGGATGAACCTTAATCTTAAGGTCCTCTCGGTGCTAAGTCATTATCCCATGAGAATACATATACATATGCATGCTTTTAATAGACACGCATGAATTTCAAATCATTTCAATACATACCGAGGCTTAAAAGCCAAACATTCTTCATAATCTTACATACTTGGGCTAAAGACCCAAATCACATTATCATGTCATACTTTCATACATAGGAGTAGCTCATTCACATATATCACATTAGTGTAAACACCCAAAGTTTCACAAAGAGTCATATCATAGACATCACGTGATCACATTCTTGTCATAGCCATATTCTAATCAAAATCATATTCATAAACATAATTGGGCTTAAACCACTTTATAATCTTCTTAAAACAAATTATCATGTATGAAAATGCCATAGATGATGATGAGATAGCATGGACAATTAGAATTCATAAGTTAAAACTCATAATAGGAAGAATCCATATGAAATTTATAGTTAAATCAACAATTGAAACTATATTAGTATTACCAATGTATAGATTTAAAGAGAAAGGGGAAAAACATAATTGAACCTTTATAAAATCCATGTAATTCGAAAAATTAGGTATTAATTCACTTTAAAATCAACAATTAAATACATCCCCTACTTCAATTGCATCAAATTAACTTTAAATTGAAAGACCCATATTCAAAGTAAACTTAAATTTAATAAAAAAAAAAGGAAAATAAGAATAGAGGACTTCATGGTTGAAAGGGGCCATAAATCAATCTCATATACCTCGGGTAACTAGAAGCTTTAGGAAGAAAGTGATTTGAAGAAGAACACCTTCCTTGAATTCCAAGCTAAATCTCCAAAGACTCACTTGAGATGAGTTCTTTGATAAGAGTTTGAATAATTCAAAGTGCATTGTAACGACCTGGATAGGCGGCCTAAATTTGACATGGCGAAAGAGGACCCGAAGGCCCTCGATCGAGCCATCATAGCATCATTACACTCATTATCGATTCGGAAACGCGGAAGCTAAAGCATGTAGCACATAAGCTCTAGGAATTTAGGGACATGGGACTCAAGCTATGGGGATAATATGGGAAAGGGCTAAGCATACTTGCACATAGCACATAGTCATACATCATGCTCAATATACAAGTCATTATAATAACATGGGAACATAAGTCATTACCATAACATGAGAACATAATCATAAATCGAGTAGAAATAGCATCATATTACATAACCAAATATCCAACATACAAGTCAACCGTACAAGAGTAAGACTCGTCCAAACATGCCTCTACATAGAAGAGCGGGGCCTCGACAAGCTTAAGGCTCACCCTCAAGTCAAGAAAGAAAATACATGGAAATAAAGGTAGATAGATGGTGGCTATTGCCCTTGAATAGTAGGGCTCACCACTACGAGTCATCAATAGAGAATGAAGCGTCGTCTGGAAGAATGTAGTAATCACCCTCATCCCCTACATGATTAGAACATGTAGAAAAGAATATGGCCTAGTACAATTAAGCACTAAGTATGTGGGCATGCAATGCACATGACAAGTATAGTGTGACCAACAACATATCAAGGGGACAAGTGATACGAAGGGAATGCACGTAGCCAAAGAGTAATATAAC
>JBCEWC010012782.1:0-15591 GCA_038996855.1 Solanum aculeatissimum | reverse complement strand
TTTCGAAAAAAATAGAAAAAGAGTTGACGGTGCGAGTTAAATCTCTTATAGCGAATTATTTTTGAATAATTAAGAAGAAACTAAATTCATCGCAAGATATATATTATCTTATTAATATTACGAGCTTAACATTGAACATATTTTAATATAGGTATGAAATGAAAAAAGAACAGCGCAGAAAATAACCTATTGAGAACAAAATACTGTAATAATCGAAATACCACAAGCAACTGATGGGGATATAAATCAAAAGCGATATGACACTACTAATCTTCTATCCTAATTCACGACTTTCGCACCCTCACATCAATGGTCGTAACCTCGATAAAGTGAAACAACATTTTGGAACAAAAAAAATAACAAGAAGTTTAGATCTTTAAATATAATCTTTATAATAGTCAAAGGTTAACGTGTGAGGCACGTTCATGGAGACTAGTAAATATATAAATATATACATAACATATATTTTATGCCATATGTATAAATCCCTTACTCCCACTTGGCCTTGCCGCTCCTGATAATCTCAAAACAAGACTTGAGAATCATACTTAAATAGGAATGTCAATAGGGCGATGTGGTTCGGGTTGAGCTCAATCTTCAATTTTTTTTAATCGTCCCGCCTCGTCTCGTCTCGTCTCACATCGCATAATGACTTTTTTCATTTTCAACCTGCCCATTCGCATAAATTTTAAAGTTATTCTTCTCTTTCAATTGTGTTTCATAAGAAGAATAAATTTTTTTTTTCTACTTTTCGCTAATTAACATCGATCTCAACGACTAACTAATTGTTTCTAATTAACATTTCAATAATTATTTTTAATCGCTAATTAACTATTTTAATTAATTTTTTAACAACTAACAATTTGTTGGACTCGTCTAGTTTAATTTTAGAAAAGAAATTAAATCAAAGTCAATGCTTAATATAAAAAATTACATCTTTAATTTTTACTACTTACAAAAATTTAATTTTCTTCAAATTCTTATTTAGTACCTTAAATCCCTAGCCTGCCCCGCCTCACATTAATTTTTAAAATAATTACTTAAATTTGTCTTATTATGCGTAATTTTAAATTCACAACGTATGATTCTAAACTTATCCCGTATCCACTTCGCCTTGCCCTCTTTGCTTCATTGCCATCACTATCCTGAAACTTGATGGACTATTTATGTCAAAAACTCTAATGTTAGAGGTAAAGATGCGAATATTCAATTGAACTATTTCCCCCCTCTACGAGAATCGAGTATTCACTAGAATTAAACCGGTCAAAGTAATAGTTTTATAAACCGGTTCACCTAACACTCGAAATTAATACCGCCGACCTAAAGCACTTGAACCGGACCGATTTTATTAAAAACTCGCCGTAATTCAACGCCACCACATTCAATAATAATACAAGAAAAAAGAAACCTATTTACTCCTCTTGGATTCTCGGCGATCGCTATTTGCCCGAATAGCAAAAAACCCTAGCTCAAAACCCTAGAGCAAACCAGGAAGGCTTGGCCATGGCATATCAACACCAGTCACCTAATCACACCGGAGATAACGATGAAGGAAAGAATCGCCGGCTCTATAACCCTTACCAAGACCTACACGTTCCAATCCAAACACTTTACAAGCTTCCGACTTCACCCGAGTTCCTTTTTCAGGAAGAATCTCTTGCTCAGCGTAGATCATGGGGAGAAAATTTAACCTACTACACTGGCATCGGTTATCTCTCTGGTGCTGTTGTCGGCGCCGGTAAAGGATTTGTCGAGGGTGTGAAAGCTTCGGAACCAGGTGATACTATGAAGCTTAGGATCAATAGAATCCTGAATGGGTCGGGTCATACGGGCCGGAAGTATGGAAATCGAGCTGGTGTCATTGGGTTGATTTATGCTGGGATGGAGAGTGGAATGGTGGCTGTTAGGGATACGGATGATATCATCAACAGCGTGGTTGCAGGCTTGGGGACTGGTGCGTTCTACAGGGCGGCTTCGGGGCTGAGGTCAGCTGCCGTGGCTGGAGTTATTGGTGGCGTGGTTGTTGGCTTGGGGGTAACTGGAAAACAGGCGCTAAAACGATATGTTCCGATCTGAGATTTATGCTGGTTTGCTTTTGGATTTATGACCTCAATCTTGGTAGCTGTTATTTGTTTAAAAAATTTTGATAATACCTTGAGAAACTGTGTTCTCGTGCTGCCCAGTAATGTAACTTGGCATGAAAGTTGCATGCTTTCTAGATATATTTAACAATATTTATTGAATATATATTCTGAAATTAGGTTTAGAAGAGATTCTCGTGAATAAAGCTGAAAAAACTGAATGTTGATATGATTGTTTCATTACTTATTTTATGTCGATGTTTGTGTTGACAGATCTATATAGATGATAGAATGTGTTTTCTCTGTGTCTAGATCTTTTTTTAAGTGTTACTGTATTGAAAGTGTGCTCAGTAGATACAATGCTTTTGATGGCAAACTTCAGCTAATTGTTTTGGTGGTGGAAGAGTTGGTGTTTTCACTTTCTTATTCCGGATATGTTCTAGCATTTGGTGAATTAACTATGGGAAATTATTTATGGTTCTCATGAATAAACTCTGTTAGTTATTAATTGCATATGTATGTATGTTTGTTGTGTAGTATATGTGGAAGGAATCGAGACACCAAGTAGCGGATTTTTCTCTATTGTTTATGTGTTTCTGGTTCTCTTGTTTCCAGCTCTTCATACTGCCATATGATGGTTGGGTAATTGCGCAAGGGCTTTGAGTTGCATGCCTTTGATAAGCAAAGGATGGGACAATGAAATGATTCTGAGTTCACCCCTTCTGATGGCAGTTTTTAGCAATAATTGTTATTATGTGTTTGAATTTCATGTGCTAGTGCTGCTAAGATTCTGTTAGACTTAGCTGTATACTAAATGGGAAGTATAAAAAAGATGAATGATTTTGATTCTCTGTAATCTGGAGGAGCTGGTTGGCATTTTGGAGAAAATAATACCATATTTTCTCACTATACTAACTGCCACACTTCCCTATTTTATATATATTTTTGGTTGTTTTGTTACCAGCTCTTTGTACTGCCACATGATGTTTGGGCAATTGCGCAAGGGCTTTGAGTTCCATGCCATTGATATGCAAAGGATGGAGCTTTGAGATAATTCTGAGTTTCACCCCTTCTGATGGCATTTTTTATTAATGATTGTTGTTAAGACTGTTAAGGTTGTGTTAGACTTGTATTAAGAAGAAGAATTGTTTTGATTCTCTGTTTTATGGAAGAGCTGATTGACATTTTGGAGGGGGAAACATACTATCTTTTCTTACACTATATTGAGTTCCATATTTCCCTATCCTCTATACGTTTTTGGCTGTCTCGTATCCAGCTCTTTGTACTGCCACATGATGTTTGGGTAATTGCGCAAGGGCTTTGAGTTCCATGCCATTAGTATATAAAGGATGGAACTTTGAAATGATACCGAGTTTCACCCCTTCTGATGGCAGTTTTTATCAATGATTGTTGGCAAGTGCCTGAATTTTATGTGCTAGTGCTGCGAAGGTTGTGTTAGACTTAGTCACTTAGATGATATCTGTATAAATTCCAACTGGTAATTGTAAATTAAGAAGAAGAGCAATAGTTTTGATTCTCTGTTTCATGGAGGAGCTGATTGGCATTTTGGAGGGATGAAATACCATCTTACATTTCACGGTGCTTCCATCTTTCCCTGTTGTCGATATGCTTTTGGTTCTCTTTGTTCTGTCATATGATGTTTGGGTAATTGAGCAAGGGCTTTGAGTTCCATGCCTTCGATAAGCAAAGGATGGGACAATGAAATGATTCTTTCTTTTCACCCCCTCTGGTGACAGGTTTTATCAATGATTGTTGTTGTTTAGTGTCTGAATTTCATGTGCTAGTGCTGCTAAGATTGTGTTAGACCAAGATATATACTAAAATAGGATAAAGAGGAAGAATATGTTTGATACTGTTTTCTAGAAAGCTGATTGGTATTTTGAAAAGAAAAAATCCGTTTTTCCTTTCACTTTCACTATATTAACTTTCATTTGCCTGTATATTTTGGTATCTTCTTTCTAGCTAGTGTGGGGCTCCTGTTACTTGGGTTTTTGTCTTCTGGTATTTGAGGATTTTTAATCACAAAACCACACCAAGTAGTTGCAACTCTTAAGTTGCTCAAACACTTACCTCAGCCATGCTTTCTTTCCTCTCTCTTGTCAGAGCCCCCCACCCCCACTGCCGTCACAGAAGTCCTCAAGTTGATTAATGGTCACAGCTGGTGATAAGCTTTCTGTGGTGATGTCATGTCAGCACAACCTTGACAGTTCCCCACAAACTATTCCTCTCCGTGATTTCACTGTCCCATTCTTTGTAGGTTCATTCAATCTGTCTCATGTAAAGGTCCCCCAAAGTTCTACAAGGAAATGAGAGACGGTAATGATCTTTGGGTTAGAGTCCTCAGTCCACTGTCATTACCCTCTTAATTCGGTTGCGTAAATGCTGTGAGTGGCCATGCGTGTCCACACACTGGGTAGCATAATGTGGAGCGCTAGAGTCAGGCTCAACAGAGTGTAATATTGCTGTGAGCAAACAATCCCTTAGTATTTTGCAAGTAAGAGCGGAAGTAGTTGTATCTATGGAACATATGTTATGTGCTATGTCTACGTAATGTTCTGTCCGATTTTGAATCTGATTGATATTGGATTAGAAGAAAGTGAAGTTTTTCTTTTAGTACTTTTACATAATAATTCATGTTGTGGTTTTGTTCTAGAGTGGAGTGGAGCCATGAGATATATATGCCTTTGTTTTCTCTCCAGTTGATTGTGAAGTTGAAGCAGAAAGTAGCAATTTCACTTTAATATGGTTCCTAGTGTCATATTTGGATTGTGCCTTGATGCCGATGAAGCTAGAGTAGGTTTTGGCTTACAACGCAATGTTTTTGTTGGAAATATATTGCTTGCTTTCAGAAATCATTAAGAATTGACAGGTTTAACCAGAAATATATTTGAATTAACCTTAATGCATACGTCATTTGAAAATCTCAATCAAACACTAAGTTCTGTGAAAAGACATTGATGCTGTGAATGCTCTTTTTGTCATATTTAATGCAATGGTTTAGTGCTTTAGCGAGTACAAGAGGATTATAAGTATGAAAATTGTATAACATCTACTGAGGAAAAATTCAAATTTGCTCCTGAATTATGCAAAAATGAAATTTGCTCATTGCTTAAGACACTATTGACATACTAGGTTAAAAGACACAAAACAACTTATAGGCGCCAATATTTATTTGGTTCAGAGCATTATCGACAAGTACAAATTTAAGAGTCAACAATACTTGCCATTTCTTCATAACTAGAATCGATTAGTTTACACCGTTCTAAAAAATATTTTGACTATTGAGTACATATCTCGAGTTGACTTTACATGGGTACATGTTGGGAAAGATATGATATTGGTACAACTTGCAAAGAGCCATAACCATGCAAAGCTATGGATTCCGAACTACCTGGGGGCTATACTCTTGCAATGATGTGTGCGTCCTTGCTTAGCGTGGCTTTCACTTGTAAAAGCTTGCAATCATGCGTGCAGCAGCTGACTCCCTTGCTTCACGCGGCGTCTCACTGATGTCACTTTTACTGATGACTTTGGAATCTGCAGCTTTTACAGTGACCTTGGCAAGAAATCCACCTAAACAGGAGCAAACACTGACAATGATCAGCTCAACTTGGCAAGGCATATTAGAGTTGGAGTGCTCAGTGAAATGCGCAGTTACTTTTGAAACTAATAATACTTGTATCAAGGTAAGCTCCTAGTGATGGAATGTTGACAATATGAAAGAAAAACACTAAAGTTAGGAGGTTTAACCAAGTCTCGGACGGGCCTTCTAGTGGAGGGGCTGTACCATTTGGCAATTGATAACCACATTGCCTGTAATACAGCCCCTTTACCAACTGAAAGATGGTCAAGGAGCAATAGCTTCTCCCCGATAGAGCATCCCTCTCATTGTTTTCCTACTTGCATATCCCACCATGAAAGCAATGTACTAGAAGAAAAGAGTTCAAATCACCAGTTAACCTTTTCCATCCAAAATAAACATATAATGTAAAGGCCTTGGCATGGTGAAAGAGTATTCAAGTGTTAAATATTGTATAATTAGGTAGTGTGGGTATGTGAGTATTCCAAATCCTTGTAATTAAGTGATCAGCAGATTGTATAGTATTTTCATTAGTTTCTTTCCTTATTTACATTCTTTGTAATTACTTAATCCCATTAGCTTGAGGGAATAATCAAGACATTATTTTCCAAATTTCTCTTCTCTTCCCCTTCTAATTTCTCACCAAGAAAACAGAGTGTCCCCGTAAGGATAGACAGTTTTTTTGACGCCCCTTGTGTAATATTCTCCATGCTTCAGTTGTCCATTCCCGAGTGTATAGGGGTGTTAAGTCCAACATTGGTTGATGAAATGAATGGTGGTCTCCTTACAAGGTCATGAACAATCATTCCCTTATGAGCGCTTTTGAGGTTGAGTTAAGCTCAAGATTCATTTATCCATAAAATCAAACAAATACGAAAAAAGTTGGATGGAAAATGGTCAAATTTAGAATAGATTTTTCCTAGACTAGATCTCATCAAATGTCCAATCGCTTCCATCAATAGCACAATAGCATATATCCACATTGAGATAAAACATACAGACTTTTGAGGTAAATGGGAAAATTTAACATCTTACCCTCGAGTGGAAAGATTCGGTATGTAGGCAATACCCAGTTATTCCTGCAGCACAATTGATCCAGTTGCTGCGGACATAGAATTCAAGCATAAATGCACGCATGTTACAATTATGCAGCAATTGAAGCATAAATGCATGCATGTTACAATTATGGAGCAAGTAAAAATTAGAACAACGAAGAAAAAACACTAATACTTTAGGGCAAATAATTCACAACAGAATGTGAAATTACATCACACGACCTAAAATATTTCAACTACTAGCAAGGATATACAATTAACAAGAATGTGAAGTTCCTCGATAGACCGTAGGAAATGATTCATGGCAACTTGATTTAGAGTGATTAAAGCAAATATTCAGATGGGATCTCGTCAAGGTTTTTCTTAATAACCTCTTTTCCCAAATAATTGTGTCCCAACCTTTTTCTTGCTTGTTCTCTGCTGAAGAACATAATTTATAGCAAGGATTTTCCTTGGGAAGATAGCATCATTTTAATTAGTTGTGTCCCAAAGAACTACTTATGGATGTTTTTGACTCCGAACTCATGAATCATGATAATTCCCATTATCATGCAACCAGAAGGTTAAGGGGCTGACACATGCAAATGCATCTTCTTTTTTCTGGGGGTAGTGGAAGGGGAAATATGGGAGGGAGTGAAAATTCAGGTAGCCAACCCACTGAGCTACAAAAATTCTCCTAAATGCATCTTATCATCTCCCACCCTGGTTGATTTTCTTTTAAGCAACTTGGACATAGCCAGACCTTGTTGAGTGAAGGTCAATTGAGAAGTTCTATCCTTTGATAAGGAAAAGGGAATTGAGAAGTTCAATTTAAATCAAGAATAGGCAAGAGAAGAAGCTTAATAAGGATTTATACTTGGACGTATTCTGAGCAAAGGACCCCAAATCAGATTTTGAAGATCTAATCCTCCAGGAGATAAAAGCATGGTTACCTTCATGCGAATGTACCATGAAGGGTCAAAGTTTAAAAAATGACAATTCACAAAGTGATACTCTACCCTTACTAGAAGAGATGTCCCCCTTATTTAGACTGAGGGCATCCACCTATCTCCTTTTGTAACAAAAAGAATGTCACATTTTTATAATTAGATACAATTTAACCTTAAAATTTCCTTTTTACCATTAATCAAATGATTTATATTCACACAAATGTCTAAGGTTTGTCTTAGATCACAAATTTCAAAAGTCTTCCTATCTTTCTTAAAATTTGTGCAAGTTAAACAAAAATTGGGACGGAGGGATAATTGATTCCTGTTATGTCTTTTCTTCCAATGTAGAAGGTATATATCACTGTGGAGTGAAAATATCACTTCTAAAGTATTTGTAGAAGAATCACATTCATCTTTTCATGTGTTTGTAGACAACTAATATAACCAAACACTATATTTGTAAATAAACATCAGACAAATATATTTCTTTTGGATGGCTTTTTGGCGTAGATGGATATGAATATACTTCATTTGACTTCCTCAGTGCCTGACATGTTCAGCAAAGTGACAGTTTCTCGCACTCTTAGTAACCTTCACATACATCAGTATTAAATTGGTGCTGTCCCTCATCAATAAAATCTTCATTAATCAAATATAGATAATTCCACTTGGCTTTCTCAATCTGCAGATCCTCTCAAGCTCATAGATACACTTTAATAAGCTAGAGTAAAAAACTAGCACTGAATAATGTCGGAGTGGTTGATTTGGAGGGTTTATAGCCTTGGGGTAACCCTAGCCACACGTGTTGTTCATTTCATTTGGAAACCAAGACCCTAAATAATTTGGACCTAAGCATAAGGTTGATCCTAGAATCTATGACATGATTTGCCTTAGAAAAATGATGGGGGAACTAAGGAGACCTATGATCTACCAATGATTCTATACTGTGAACACAAAGCTTCCGTAAGCACTAACTTACAATTCAGTTCAACATGATAGAACAAAACATGTTGAGGTGGATATACATTTCATCAAAAAGAAGTTCGAAGAATGAAGTGTATTTTTTGCCACTTTGCCAACAGATATTTTTATTAAGAGGTATTTAAACCAAGATTTGAGAGCATGCCAGATATCTACATGCCAACTTGAGGAGTGTTGATCCGTATTATCTGATCATGATCACATGAGAACTAATTCAGTCAAATAAGCATACGAGGGTTTCAGATTCTTAGGATTAGATCATATTATCACTCGACTCTTGGGTCATGTAGAATTAAGGAATTTAGTTTCCTCTTTTAATTGATTTTTTTTCTCAAATAAATTGTATACTCTTCCGATGAATAATACAAACTATTCTGATACCAAAAATTACATTGACATACTGAAAAATAATGCTACCTTCTTTCAAGTCATGAGTCGTGTACTGACAGATGAACTAGTTTAGCAAACACAGCTTGCCCAAAATTTTGCATGTAAAACAGTGAATTGATATCATGAAGAAGTAACTAGTTGAAAGTTTTAACTAAGCCATATGCTAACCCAATACAAAATTTTATACAAAGAATAAACAAATGCATGCAAGTCAAAATAAGTACTCTCTCTTTCTGAGTTCAATAAAACAAGCATGTCCAATATGTTTCCCAATAATGACTTCCGATGTATATTGAAGGAGATTTTAGAAAATATCAAACATGAAGAAAATTTCCAATCAACAGAGGACAAACAGAAGACATTTGAATGATTGGGAAATGAAAGAATAGCAGCCTTCCACAACAGAGTTTCACCTATTAATAGCTTATCCGGGGAAAGTGATACGATGGTATGGCAGAAAGATGTCAAAGGGCTGTTCTTCTCTGTTTGTTCAGCATATAAGGACCTAAACTCATCGAATCTTCAGGAGGAAAGTTGGTCATGGAAGATGATTTGGAAAAGAAAGTGCATTATAAATTTAAAAACTTTTTTACCCGACTTTAGGCAAAGGAAGCAGAATTGACACATGAGAACCTGAACAAAAGAGGTTTTTACCTATGCTCTAGATGCTTCTTATGTGGGAGGAGCAAGCTAAGACAATCAGCAATCTTTTTTTTTACAGTGCAAGTGGATAGATCAGCTATGGAAGATGTTCATCAACCTGAGAAAGATTAGGTAGGTGAATCCAGGGAGCATAAAAGGAGTTATAAATTGCTGGAACGGTGATGGCGATGCACCAAAAAAGGAGAAGATATGGAAGATTGTCCTTAACATGTATTTGGTGGACCGTATGGAGAGAAAGAAATCAAAGATGTTTTGAGGACAATCAGAGCAATTTGCAGAGGTTCAAGATGAATTGCTTAGCTCTTTATTACTTTTGGTGTAAACAGGAACTGTCAGTTCAAACAAAAGATAGTCTTGATGTTTTAGACTATTTGCAGGAAAAGCAACAAATAGGTGATCTAGTTGTAAGTTGTAATCCTTTTGAAGGGGGACTACAAATTCTGATGTAGTATACCTGTGGATATAGATTAACTGTTACCATTCTCAAGAAGAAAAAAAACATGAGACAGGAATGGTAAGTGTCAAATTCAGATGCCTCATCTTACCTGACATTGGTTTTGTAATGTAAGAATTACCCCGGACAATCTTTTTCCCTTGCTATATTGAACAGTACATTGGTCTTCTACCAGTTGATTGTTACCGTTCCCAGTTCCTTCACCTTTTACACACATGTCGTTACAGCCATCTACGGGAGCTTCATTTTCACCTCCTGCATACAAACAAAGAAAGAAATCATGCCACAGTTCAATTGATTTAAATTGATGCTATTCAACTTATAAGTCTCTCAAAGGCTGACATAAAGTATTATAATGGGTATCAAAACATAGAATATTAGCAACAAATAATGTCACCTGCCATAAGAGAAGGTACCAGAAAAGAGGGAGTCAAACTAGGTCTTTTTTTTTTAAACGGAGGGAGTAAAAGAAAAAACTGATGATACATGAACCTTCAATTGGCATATATTACTTTGCATAGTCCCACATCAATATACGTAAATGCCTTGAAGGCAACAAAAGAGCTTCTTGTCTAATAAGAATCTAACTTCCAGGAAAGAATCTAATATTTATTGAATCAGACGAAATATGCTAGAAACGGATAAAAGATCGTACCATTAAATTCTTTCTGAATAGTTTTATTACACAACGCAATCTCATCTTCCAAAATGCGTAGCTGATGATGCTGAAAGTAAAATAGGAAGAAAGTGAATGTCAAGATGGTAGTCAATGTCTAAAAATTAGATGGCACATTATAGCATAATTCACAGTTTTGTACCATTTCTATCACCATATCGAGAAAACTAAGAATTTGGACTTCCTTAAGCCTTCACACAGATGGTCTTCCATGTCCAATGCCAAACATGAACAGGAACACCACCACCCCCATCATTCACAGCACTCAAAAAAGGAAACAAATAAGAAACAGAAAAATGGGAGTGAAACAGCTACCATCATGGTTTGTGGCATTGGCTCATTTCCAACAAAATACCTGGATCTTCCTGTAGGTGCAAACTTCAAAGCAGAAGTCTGGAATGAAGTCATTGAGAAAAAATGAGACAAGGCTGGCGACTTGGAAGATGCAATATCTTTCTATGGGAGGCAGATTGACATTAATCAACAGTTTTAGTTTATTTTGACAGTATTCCCACCTACATCATGTCAATGTTTCCAATGCCATCCAAGGTGCAGAAACAACTAGGCAAAATCAGAAGGTTCTTCCTATAAAAGGGGAACAATGAAGGCCAAAAGATCCATCTAGTGAAGTGGTAAACTGTGATTATGCCAAAGCAACAGGGAGGACTGGGAATTCGAGAGTTAAGGAAGCACAATAAGAGTCTGCTACTGAAATGGTGGCAGAGGCATGCTCAAAACCAGCAAGCATATGGAAGGAGATAGTGACTGCCAAATATGGGAGTTAAGACAAATGGAGCACGAAACAGAATAGAGCACCTCATGGGAGTTGAACATTGGAAGTACGATAACAACCTGAAAGATGAATTCATCAAGAGGTGTCCTTCAGGATTGGATATGACAACACAATTAAACTCTGGAAGGACAGGTGGCTTAACAATCAACCCCTCAGAAAACCCCATCCTAACCTCTACCGCTTAACTTCTGACCCAGAGTCTTCAGTGGCACAAAACAGAATAGGTGAAATGTGGGTCCCCAACTTCAGGAGAGAACATACAGGAGTGGGAACTAAATGAGTTTACTGATTTATTTAAAGTACTTGAAGAAGTTCCAATGTCTCTTCAATTCCCAGATAACTTAAGTATGTGGTCGCTCCGACAAAGGAATCTACACTATGAAGGAAGGATATAGTAGGATGCACACATCAAATGGAATGATAGATCAATGGCCTCGGAAACTAAGTTGGAAGACTAAAATCCCAACAAAAGTCAAATGCTTCCCATGGGCAACCCTCAAAGATGCTATCCTAACTCAGGAGAACCAACTGGAGGAATTTTCAGTTGATTCCTCCAGTTGGTTAACAGATGCCTCATGCATCATCACAACAGCCTTGAGTCAGTCAAGCATTTGTTCCTACACTGTTCAGTGGCTACAGATCTATGGAACATGTTCCTTTTGACTTTCTGGTATCGATTGGACATCCCCTAGAATGTCAAAGAAGCAATGTAAAGTTGGTGACAGTACCATCAAGAGACCCGGCAGATGATTCCAGCATGTGCTTTTTGGTGCCTTTGGAAAGAAAGGGATCATGGATGTTTTGATGGCATCTCAACTACCAACAGTAGATTAAATTCATAATGCCTTTTGAACCTCTTCAGTTGGACCATAGTGAGGGCACAATAGTCTAGAGACAATATTTTTGCTTCCTGGTTTAGTAAAGGAAGTTTTCGTACTCAGGAGTTTAACCATGATTCTTTTGTGTACTTACTCTGCATCTCCTTGATGCCCTTTCAATACAACACCTTACTTAATTAAAAAGAAACATGGGAGTGAAACAAGACCACCTGATTGATGTAAAGATGAAGGCAACTTCCTATTGAAGGAAACAAATAATTTCTAAAATAAAATCTATTAAATGAAGAAAACATTCCTGAGAACAAGTAGGAAGTTCATCGAGGAAAATTGGAAAAGATTCATCAATAGGGAATAGGGTATAGGTCACTTGTCAGATCAAGTAGAGCAAATTCTCTTTTAGGAGGTCCAGAAAATTAATACCTAAAGTTTCATTTGTAAATTCAGATCCCACATCAATAGTATTTTCCCGAAAGTGAAATGAGCAGCCATATTTGTTAATCATAGAATGAAAGATTGTCAACATGTAAATGAGAAATGACATGCACCTAGGAAGACATAAGAATAATAGCAATATCAGAGGCAGGTACCAGTTTCTCTCTTTTCCAGCGAAGAAGAGCCAAGGCAGATTGTGATATTGCATATTCCTTTGAAG
Source organism: Solanum aculeatissimum (assembly GCA_038996855.1). Classification (NCBI taxonomy): domain Eukaryota; kingdom Viridiplantae; phylum Streptophyta; class Magnoliopsida; order Solanales; family Solanaceae; genus Solanum; species Solanum aculeatissimum. The sequence goes on along the minus strand of JBCEWC010012782.1, from coordinate 2,477 downwards.
CCAAAATGGATACTCCATCCTCAGAATGTTGGGAACCCAACTGAGACAGGCCTACTGCAGAGACTCCTTGCATAACTCTTTTTCTTTTCGCATCAACAATCTTTTCATCATCGTAATGAGTATTGCACGACTCAATCATGGGTTGAACCACGTTCTCCTGTCAACATACTTGAATATTGAATACTCACAACCATTTCCATCCATGCCCAAACAATTTAGCTTATCATATATATTTTGTCATCCATAAAATTGACTCTGAAAGCATTGATGTGATAACAAAAACTTGCATGTAATTCAAAGTTATTACTCAGAAATTATTACTTGCTCCATTTCAATTTGTATGTCTATTTTTGACTTGGCACGGAGTTTAAAAAAGTAAAGAGCACTTTTGAATCTTGTAATTTAAACTGAATATACGTAGGATGTACCAAAATGGCCTTTAATCTTGTACTCTTAAACATGTCATGTGGAGAGTTAGAAATAAAGAATTGCCAAAAAGGGAAAGATACATTTTTTTTAAACGGACTAAAAAGGAAGATAAGACAAACAAATTGAAACAGAGGGAATATCTTTTTGGGAATATCTTTTTTTCCTTATAAAAAAAAAAATTTATTACTCAGAAATTTGCATATAGGCAAAATTTTCACTTTAAGGTTGATATTGTATGTCCCATCCCAAATCAGTCATCCACACGTATACTTGATGAGGACCACCAAGCCAATTGGATAAACAAGTCATTTATCAACATCTTTCATTGAAAAAGCTCATGATTCCAGCTGATTGCTGTACATTCCTTTGGAATTCCTTATGGTGTAGTTACTGTAGGAGTTAGTTTTCACCTGATTTACTTCTTTCTCACTGGAGCTACCTCCAATGTGTACATCATATGCATGACCAGCTACCATTTCTACATTTAGATCTTGCAAGCCATTTGATAACCGCTCCCTGTGATGAGAATTCATTGTAGTAACAAAATAGGAAATATGCTTAATATCCTCATCTCAATAATTAGAAAGAGCAAAAAACTAAATATCTAGGAAATAAACAAAAAAGTAGATTATCTTGAAACAAAAGCTTTAGGTGAGCTTCAGGATAAGTGTAATCTTGAAAGTATGCCTTTTGATTAGACCTCTACACAAAAATAAGATAATATAAAGCAAAGCAAAACAAAACAAACAGAGAGGCACACCAAAGAATAGATGAACTCTAATGCAAGATATGAAACCAGTTAATCACAAAAATCTGGTGCTATCATATGCCTAAGATACAGGTAAGAGATTTTCATCAAATAAATATGCTCTCTAAGGATTCAGGTAGACACAAATGTGAAAACTTTTTTTGTATGTTTTACAATGTGCAGAGGCCCTTTAAATACAAGTCAAGACCAACAATGACTCCTATATTATAGGAAAAGTATTCCTAGTGGACTCCTAAAAACAAACGTGCAATGTTAATCCTATGAGCAATAGATAGCTAACTAACAATATACAATCTGCAGAATTAAAGGAAGTCCAGAAACACTACAACTGAATATGCATAATTACAGGAAGTTATGCGCTAATATGCCCCCGCAAGTTGAAGGTGACATCCACAACCTTAAACTTGGGAAGATGTTTGTGAAAGAGCAGACAAGATAAAGGCTTTGTAAGTGTGTCTGCAAGCTGATCCACAGCATGTAGATGCTGAACATGCACCTGGTTCCGCTGCACATGATCTCTAACGAAGTGAAAATCAACTTTGATGTGCTTCATCCTGCTGTGCAAGACCAGATTTCAACAGAGATAAGTGGCACCAACATAATCACAATATCTTATTGGTGATTCAGGCAGCTGGATATGTAGTTCTGCAAGAAGTTTTTGAACCCAATTGACTTCAGCAAGAGCAGAAGCTACATCACGATACTCTGCTTCAGTAGAAGAACGAGCTATAACATGTTGCTTCTTGGATGACCAACTAATGGAATTTAGACCAAAGTAGAGAATATATCCAAAAGTGGAAGTCCTGTCATTAATGTCACCTGCCCAAACCGAATCGGAATACATAAACAGCCCAGGAGATGTCTTGCTTGTTATTTGTAACCCATGATTCTTGGTATGTTGGAAATGTCGTAGAAGCCGTTTAACAGAAGACTAGTGCGTTTATGTTGGAGCATGCATAAATTGTGACAACTTGTTCGCGGCAAAGCTTATGTCTGGTCTGATAAATGATAAATTTGGAAGCTTACGAATGGCTTGACAATACAAGGTGGCATCCACAGATGGTGTACATCCGTAAGGGTTAGCAACGCAGAGGAACTCATGGGTGTGTGTACAGGTTTACATTCAGACATTATTGGCAGCTAGAAGATCAGAAACATACTGAGCTTGAGAAAGAATGATTCCAGCTGATGTGCAAAGACCTCTGTGAGAAATATTGGAGAAAAATATTATTGAATTGTTGTCTACATTATTACATTGAGACCCTATTTATAATACTAT
>JBCEWC010012781.1:0-15591 GCA_038996855.1 Solanum aculeatissimum | reverse complement strand
ATCTGCTCCCTTAATGAGATAGAGTAAAAAGAAACGATACATAGAAGAATTCCTCCTCTTCTTCTGTTTTTGTTCCGCCTTAAATTTATTCTAGTTAATTTCAGATTCAGTTTTATAATAAATTATTAATTATTATGATTTGTAGTATTTTTTATCATAATTTTTAAATTATACATATTACTTTCTTCTTCCTAATTTTTATGTGGCAATGATAGAGTTTCAAAATTTTAAGTTATTAATTCTTGTTATTTATAATAATTTTTATATAGTTTTAAAATAATAGATGTTATTTTCTCTATCCCATTTTATGTGTATCAATAAAATTTTGAGGTCAATTAAATTTTTTATGTCTTTTAAGTACTTTAAATTATTAATTATTATAATCTATAATATTATTTATATAATTTTAAAATATATTTTATAATAAAAAAGTAAAATAAATAAATTAAAAGTATAAAAATAGGAGAGGGTTAAAACGTGAAAACATTAGCCACACACCTTACAACAGAAAACCCCTATTTTGTCCCAAAATTACATAACAAACCACTACATCACGCATTCTGCATTGCTCAGTTATCCATAGTTAGTTCCCCATATAACCGTGGTTACCTTTCTTACCTATATAGACCAACTCTCACTATATTCCCGCCATCTTCTTCATTTGCTGGGCAAAAGCTTTCTGACAAGCACTCTTCCATTCAAATTTCTCCAAATCGCTCGAATCTCGTTTCTCTCTCTATCAACAATGGTGAACAAAAGCTTTTTTCGTCTTAACTCTCTCTTTGAACTCGTTTAATTTGTTGAATCACTTGTTATACTTCACTGAATCGCTTAACTTCACGTTGATTCTCTTCTCTCTTTTTTTTCCAGGTTGTGGCACAGAAACTGAAGGAATCGGAGATTACTGAGCAGGATTCACTTCTCCTGGTATATAATCGATCTCATGTTTGCTACTGGTTGTGTTAAGCGAGCTGTGTTTTTTGCGATGTTCTATTTAGCGTCGATCAGTTTTTTACGTTTTTGACGAATTTGTGAACGTTGATAGCTTAAAATGCCTGTATGAAGCACATTTTGTCGAAGTGTTGTGAGTTGTTTAGTTTTGTCTATTCAATTTCTGATGTTTTAGATATTTGGATTTTTATGATTATTGCTTATCAGTTTTAGTCGAATAGGAATACATGTGAGTCAAATCTGGACGCTAATTCATGTTTTTTTTAATACTTTTTCGTGATGGAAATAGTTTTTGTGCGTGTATTTTGAGTTCGTTCTTCAGAGTTTTCTAGCTCTTGCAACCTCTTCTATGTTGAGGTTTATATAAATTCAACCAATTATTGATGTGTGATGAAAATAGAGATTATATTTGTAGATGTTGACTTCCGATTGACTTACGGTGCTTGCTTTTCTAGATCGTTGATTTGCATTTTTGTTTTTGGTTATTGTAGAATATGGTTGATCTTATCTGTTTGTATGTATCTAAAATAATGGGAACGAGATGTTTAAGACATGTTTTGAATCAATGAGCGTGATCTAAGAAGTAATTAGTTGTTTAATCTCGTTTTCCAATTATTTTGTAATTTTATGACTCTGTGACTGAAAATTTTGCATTATTTAGTTACAATCATATGAACAACTATATATTCTACGGTCATTGCATTGCAGACTACCTCCCAAGTTAATCTGCTAAAGCAAATGTATTGTGCTTGTGTGAAATCACCTTCTATCTGTTATTTTGCAATTTTTTCCAGTTTATTATTGCAGGAGTTATTGGTCAGGAAATAGGAACTTGTTTACGCATTATTAAGCACTACATGCTAATTATCTGGATTCATTTTTTTCTCCATGGTTTTCAAAAACAGACAAGGAACCTTCTGCGTATTGCTATATTCAACATTAGTTACATCAGAGGCCTCTTTCCTGAGAAATATTTCAGTGATAAATCTGTGCCAGCCTTAGGTAACCGTTCCTATACAATCTTTATTTTGTAATATCTTCTATTTCAGTCTTTCAAATTAATTTACTGGATATTTATATCACAAGCAGAGATGAAGATCAAGAAGCTAATGCCAATGGATGCAGAGTCACGCAGACTTATTGATTGGATGGAAAAAGGTATGTTGATCTTTTGCTAGTTTGCAAACTGAGTCTTACAGTTTATTTTCTTCCTTGTCATTTCTTACCCCCTATTTTCTTCTCTCTTCCTAGGTGTTTATGATGCATTACAGAAGAAATATCTGAAAACGCTTCTGTTCTGTGTGTGTGAAGCAATTGATGGACCAATGATTGAGGAATATGCATGTAAGAAGAGCCAAGAAAAGTTGGTTAAGTGATGACTTCAATTAGATTGTAGTATCATATTTACACTGGCTAATCACATCTGAGACTTACTAGATTACTATCTAGGACATATCTGTTGCCTGAGACGAAGAAACTGCTAGAGGAAGAGCTGATACTTTCAGTAGTCTGGCTTGTGACGAGCTAATACTTTCAGTAGTCTGGCTTGGGACAATAGCTTATACACTTAGTTGTCTACTTGCAGTTTCTTTCAGTTATTCAAGTTCTGACTCTGAAGACGTGTCAATGAATGTCAATCGTATTGGAATGAAGAAAGGGGGAACATTCAAGTGTAACTCGACTACAGAAATAACACCCAATCAAATGAGGTATGTTTCATGCTTTATCAGTCTCATGCTGGTTGTTTTTGGGATTACAAAAACCTTTGTGTTGAGAGGAAAGTATGTTTCAGGAGTTCTGCTTGTAAAATGGTTCGTACATTGGTTCAGTTAATGAGAACTCTTGATAAGATGCCAGAAGAGGTAAAACTTTCTATAGTTCCTAAAAAGCATGGCTTTGTTGTTCATGGACATTTGACAATTGTCTACTATCATCTTGTTTCTATGGTTTGATTCTCTTTTTATTTTCTCAGCGAACTATACTGATGAAGCTTCTTTATCATGATGATGTCACGGTATTCCCTTTTCTCAATTTTGTTTGTTTCTGCTTTTCTTTTTTCTTTCCCCTTTCCCTTTTTAGCTTGCCTCTCGATGTTTGAGTTTTGGGGGAATGTACTTTCATATATTGTAGCCATGCAAATTATATATTTGCACCTATAAGCACATTGCCTTTAAGAAGCTTCCATTATTATCATCCCTTTTTGACATTCAGGAAATAAGATTTCTCCTCGTTAGAAGTCTATTTCACTTCTGTAATTTTGTAGCTTAAGTTAATTGTTGAGTTTGAGCCCCATATTGATTCCTATAGTTGTGTGAGTGTCAATAAATGGTTCTCGGGGTACTCATGCACATAAAACGCTTCTTAGTCATGTCAAATACATTTCATTCGAATTTTCCTAGTTTCATTCCAGTTCACCTTTTAAATATCATTTTGCTTCTAAAGTCACCCAGCTTGTCATATTTTGGTGAAATAAAACTTTTGTAAGAGAATTTCTGGTTGTGCAGCCTGCTGATTATGAGCCTCCTTTCTTTAGAGGCTGCACTGACGAGGAGGCTCTTAATCCATGGATGAAAAATCCTCTGAAATTGGAGGTCGGAAATGTCAACAGTAAGCATTTCGTGTTAGCTCTGAAGGTGTGGGCCAAAATCACAGGAAAATGAATATTTTAGTTTCCTTTTCAGTAGTCAATCAGTTCAAACTGCTATCTTTTCTTCCACAGGTTAAGAGTGTGCTTGATCCTTGTGAGGATGAGAATGATGGCAATCAAGACGATGTTATGAGCTTGGGAGCTGATTCTGCCGAGAGAGACGACAGTGCATCTGATAGTGAGGTGGAATACTGGTTCCCCTAGCCTCAATTATTTTCATAAAGCTCCACTTTCTTTGCTATTCTTTTAAGTATGTTCATGCACTGACTTTGTTAAACATCCGTCAATTTCAGTTCAGTGACTCAGATGAAGACCAATATATAGTTGCACCAGTTGGTAATGCACATTCCTCTACTTGACCCGTCTTGTACATGCATTCGTTCTGTCAGTATCTTTTTAATATCATAAATTTAAGAAGACATTCTTTTTTCTTCACAGAAAAGCAAAATGTTCAAGAGAAAGGTGACATGGTTGATGAAGGTACTTCTATTTGCAGCAAATACTATGGACTTTCTTGCTGAACTAGGTTATCAAGCACTCTAATGCGTTTATTGGTTTTAAAGTTGATACTCAAGATCCTGCAGAAGATGAACAACAATTTGGCCGGGTTAAGGACTGGCTCAGCACATACCACCTTGACAGAGTTGAAATTACAGATGTTCTCTCAAATTTCCCAGACATATCAGTTGTAAGATATTTCTGCTGGTTTTCCTATCAAGTGTCGGTTTCTCCATCATTTGCTAGCCAGTCCTACACCTAACATTGGATCCTGATTTGCAGGCCTTGGTTGAAGGTAATGAAATGACCTTTTAAGCAGATGATGGTGTTCTCAACCTGAACTTCTATGGAGGAGAAAAGTGATATCAGACCCTAGTACCAGTTCCCAAAATTTTTGTGCCGAATAAAATAATCAGATGATGTATTCTTTCTGGTTTTTAAGCTGTCCAAAGTTTCTTAATCTTTTTTTTTTTTTAGATATTTTGGAAAAGCTTGTTAAAGAAGGAATTCTTTCAAGTGCTGGCACAGACACTTACATCATTAAGAAGCAAAAGGTTTCTTATTGTTTTTCCTTAGGTCATTAATTGTTTACATCTTTACTCTCTTGAGTCATGACATATCCTTTTCCAACACCCAAAATCATATTCCTCAAATGCAGAAATTCGACTATGAGTTTGATGTTGTGAAAGAAGAAACAGAGGGTCAACAAAATCAAAATGGTAACCAATCTCAGCATGGCAAGGCTGAAGATTATATGTACATGAAGGTGAAATCTGATTAATATCCTTTGAATTGAGATTAAACTATCTAGTGGATGTGTGTAATATCCTTCTGAAATACATCTATCCTCTTCAGTTAATTTGGTGTATATTTTCTTAATCTATTAACTGTATATGTGGATTTTGCCCACTTACTTTTCCTCTTTCTCTATTTGTTCTTTCTGGCAAGTGGTCCTCTGAAATAAAGTTAATTACCAGGGGATTGTGATTCACTCTACTGCTTTACCTCGTGACTATTCCTTCACATTTTAGTAATATATATGAAGTGATTATCCAGTGCTTATCGATCTCTTAATTTCTACTGCCCCTTCTCCCTTCCTCCTTTATATTCAAGAGAAGAACACATATTTTTGCTTGATGACTAATTTATTGCGGGGTGGGCTATTATTACTTGCTTACTTAGGCGTTTATATATAAAGAGTCGTACAATTTGGGAGCTTGAAGAAACATTTGTGCAAATACAGAGAAGTAATATATCCTGTCCTCTCTTAAGGTTTTTAGAAAGAGTACATATCCCAATAATGTCCTATAGATTGAGGAGACAGAAGTTTTGGATTGCCATTTAGTCACTTAAACAAAGGAGAGGAGTCCGGTGAAGACAAGTCGTATGAATAACAATTTCCCTTTTAGGAGGAGTATAAATGTCAATTCCCTTTCAACTGCTTAAATAAAAATCTTGTGAATAGTTTGCTAATGCTAATTTGCATGAAATTGGATGTTACTTGCTGGATTGCATGTTTACAAAGACATTCTCTTGTTTCAGGCTTTGCTTCACGCTCTTCCAATGAACTATGTAACTGTTGCCAAGCTCCAAAGTAAACTGGAAGGAGAAGCAAACCAAACTGTGGTGAAGAAGCTAATTGATAAAATGACACAAGATGGATTCATTGAGGCTAAGAACTACCGCAGACTAGGTACCCTCTGGCCTCTAGAAAAACGTTTTCCTGCTGAAGCAGAAAGACTGTACCAGTTACCCAATGATGGACTTTTTTTTTCATTGCAGGGAAACGTGTGATCCACTCTGATGTGACTGAAGAAAAGCTGGCTGAAGTTAAGAAGGTCTTAGCAAAAGACAGTATGGTAATAACCTTGAATTAAATCTAAGTTTTACAGTTTCTTGCACTTCGACTATTTTAACTCTTATCTACAATAAATGGTCAGGATGTCGACATGCATGAATCAGGTAATGATTCTAATCATCTGAAATTTGATAACGTTTATATTCAAGCTACTTCTATACTTAGCATCAAGATTAGACCACAAAATCTGATACAACTTAATGGCCACTAGACAACAACTGTAGAAATCTATCCACTTATGGTGCTCTCCACTCTATTGGATCGGACCTCACACGTACTAGAGGCAAATTTGATGCTTTCTGGAATGGATCTGTCATGAGTGATCAGACTGTCTCCAAGAGAAAGGAGCATGAAAACACACCATCAAGCAAAGCTGAGGTTGGTTCATTTGTGCCGTAATTAATTAATTGATCACCTAATGAAACTGCAGTAACAAATAGTTAGATATGATGTTTGTGCAGCCTGTAGCTTCTCGGGAGAGTTTTGTTCCTGGTATGGTGAATGGAAGAGTTAATGAAAAACCAAACCAACCTGATGAGTACGAAATTGTATGTAGCAGGTCCAGTCAGGACAAACGTCGTAGGAAAGCAAGCATGGTATGACATCCATCAGTCTTTCCAGAAAATCTTAGTTAAGAATCCTGGCTGTAGTGAAGTATTCCGGAAATATTTCTAATTATTCTTCTGTTCCCTTTTCGTCTTGATCTACAGGTAAAAGAACCTATTCTTCAGTATGTGACCCGTCAAAATGCTGAAGTTGTTTGATGGTTCCTTACGCTTTTGGGTGGAAAATATGGGTAGTTTACTTACTATAATAGTAGGTTTTTGGGTAACTTACAAGTAGTTGTAAAGTGAAAGCAATAATCATATTCTGATAGTGAAGGACATCAAAGGAACATGTGTGAGCTTCAATTCTCCAGATGGATTAAGTTCGAAAAATGTACAGGATGATCCTGTAGCATTTCATGGGAACTTAGCAAGAGTGGAAGTTCGAAAAGGGTAATAGTACAAATTTTGCTGATGTGACGATGAAAAGACTTTTAGCATAAAGATTATATACTATTTTACTCCAAATAGCATCTATTGTAGACTTCTTTTGAGTTCATTTGTTATACTATGATTCTTTCTCCTCTCTTTTTTTTTTTTTTTTGGCTCGATTAGGACTAAATCATAAATATTTATGTAGTTGTAAATTTTTGGAATACTATAAAAAGTTTTTATCAAGACTAATTAAAACGGAAAGAATGTCATATAAATTGGTACGAACAGAGTATTATATATTAGGAAACAATAATTTTAAGTATTTACTTGTTCATTTTGTCCATTATACTAAAAATAAATTTTTATTTTTATGTCCACTTTAGCATATTAAAGAGAAGATATTCCTTTTTTTTGTGTGTGTTTTACATATTAACTGCTACTTTCAAATCATTTTTCAAGTCCATTGGAAACTATTTACCATTTGATATCGATATCATGATAAAATATATGCTTTATTTATTATTATTTGGGATAAGTACACAAATGGAAGGTGTACTTAACAATCACATGAAATGCCCAATAACTCAAAACGATGAACACTCAACAATGTGATGAAGGTCCCGTCAACTAGAGGTGGTAAATGATTGGATTAAATTGAATTTGGATGGATTAAATATCAATCAATCCAAAATAGATTGAATCATAATTCATCCGTATAAAATATGAATAAATATAGATTTGGTCAAATATAATTTGGATAAAATGGTTTTAACCCACTTTAATCTACTAAAGCTAAAATAAAAATCAAAGTTAGATTGTTAATATTCAATCCCTATTACCCCAATCCACTCCAAAATAATTATTTTTTAATTCAAAAATTATTTTATCGTACAAAAAAAGAATTTAAATTTTTTTCTACGTACCCTATCCCCAACCCAGTCCTCCCACCCCCAACCCCAACCCCCCAACCCCCCTCCCATTCCCCGCCCCCAAATTTTTTAATGAAAATAAATAAATTCAAAAAAATTAAATCTAAATTTGTAGTGCAATTAAGAATTTTTTATTATGACTGAGAGATAAACAAATTTATATAAATATCTATATTTTATTCATTTTGACCGTATTTATATAAGATCTTAAAATAGATAAATTCATATTTATCTATTCAGAAAATATGAGTGATTCATTAAAATAAATATGAATCAAATACACTCCTTTTACGTTACATGGGCTGAACTTGCCACACTGCTGTCAACCAATTAAAGGTTGATTCAGGCATAACTAGATTAACAGTTTGTTGAGCTTCTAAAACCCCACTGATTCCTCTCCCAAATAGTGTTTCATCAAAATCTGCATTACTTGTTTCTCCAAGTGAATTGACATATCCTCCTTCATCACAATCTGGTGGCAGCCTAGAAAACGATTTGTCTCCATGTCGTTTCCTTTTCATATACTTTGATCCATTGAATATTGCATGAAACAAGCCCATCTTTCCAGATTGAGAGACGTTATTTTGTATCACCAACTCATCATTTATAACATCGTTCTCGTACAGAAGATGCATCCCCCAACCTTTGATTGCAACACCTGCACCAGTCTGACAAACCTCCATTTGAATCCAGTCGTTAGGATTGCAAACATGTTTCTCGTACATTGACCAAATTGAATCAAATGATGCATAGGCCAGAAGAATGTGATCTGAACCAGGACATTCCTCACTTCCTACTGAGCCAATACTTTTAAAATACAGGCCAATCTTTCCGTCGTGCCTTACGAGCTTAAACATGGCAAGAAATCCCGGGATTTTCTTAAGGTAAGCAAGATTCATACAGGAAGGATCCATAAAACTGTCGTAAACAACACAAAGAGCAAAGCCCATGAATTTGTTTGTGTACCAATTTTTAGGTAGCTTCACTGATATTGAAGGACCTAAGCTCTTGTACGTAAACCACTCAGGAACTTCAGATCCAGGAATACATATACTGAATTCATCATCCACCATCGATAGTCCCTGTGTCATGTAAAAAATATGTTATGTAGGTAAACTCAGGTTGAAGCCCCTTCTAGTGAGCAACAGAGAACACCAAGAACCTGGTACCGGAAGCTTACCCTCTCAGGTAGATAGGGTCCATCACAGGCAGGCAATAAGACTTTAAGCGCACCTGAGCACCTTTGCCCATAGAGAATATTGGGGACTAAAGTCTGTGGGTGGGTAGGTGGGGGGGGGGGGGTGTTCTCTGGAGCAAGTCTCCCATTTGCTTTCGCAAACCAGTGGGGACAATACCACAAAAAACATGATTGAACAACCGGGAACAATTTACTTATGATATTTAGTTGACATTCATAAAAAACATCTAATGAATTATGAGTTCAATCCATCCTGTTTAGCAGAAAGAGAGATATTTCATGCTCACAATCACTTATTCACAAACTGTGTGGGAAAAGTGTTTTCATTTTCCATCTATGGAAATCCCTTTTCCCTCTGCTTAGCCTTATCCCCTCTGATTCAAGATCATCGAGAGGTAATATACATTCATTGAATTTATAGGCCAAATCTCTATGAAATTAAATTCCGAGTTATTGCAAAGTAAAAAACCAATGACGTTATGGAAGTAAATATTCTTGCATTTATTGCTATTGCACTATTTATTTTTTGACCGGTAATTATTTCAAAAAATACTATCAATTCGGCAACAAAACCACTCATACCTGGTAATGCAAGGGAAGCCATCGAAAAGCATATTCATATAAAGCGCAATATACTTACCTTGAGCATGTGATTCCACAATGAATCAACAAAGGTGACATGATCAGGTTCATTTTTGACAAGTTGGTAACATTGGGTAAGTGAAACTCTAGACAACATTGGATATTTGCTTAATTGATCAATGCCACTCCTCAGTGATGTACATTCATCAGCATACACCTCTTCTATACTTGAAGGAAGCTCTGGGAAAATCTCAAGCCTCTTACAACCAACCAACTCAACAACTTTAAGTCGAGTTAGACCATTGATGCTCGCGGATGGAATAGCAACAAAGTTATTTTTTCCAAGATTTACTTCCTCCAAAGATGGCAAAAACCCAAGATTAGATAGGATTCCTCCATCTAAAATATTGCAATCACTTATGTCCAGCTTTGTCAATGAACAAAGACCTGATAAATTAGGAAACAACAGACCCATAGAGTTGTCGCCTTTTCCTAATAGCCAAGAGAAAATGAATGAGCTCCATAGTTGTAAACCCAAAGCATGTTTACATCCGCGGAGTGATAAGTACTTAAGGTTCTTTAGCTGAGAAACAGAGGAAGGCATTGTTTGGATGGCTGTGTCATCACAATGAAGCTCCTCTAAACTCACTAAAAGTCCCAAATCATCTGATAATTTTTCGAGTCTTGAGCATCCGGATAGATCAAGTGTTGTTAGACACTTCAATCTAAAAATACTGCTTGGAAGATTCTCAAGATGCTTGCAGTTACTTAGATTTATCAAAGTTACTCCGGAAAAGTTCTCAATTGATTCGGGTAGTTCTCTCAAACCAGTTCCTTCCAAGTACACTTCTGACAAACGATTCATTTCTTCTTTAATTTCCGACAACTTCTTGAGTTTTGAGCAGCCTGAAAGAATTAACACCTCAAGACTTTCCAATTGGATGATCTTCGGTAGGGTTTTTAAATTTCTACAGTTCTTCAGATTCAACAAGACTAGCCTTCTGAGATCTCCAACAGAAAAATTGATTTGTACCAAATTTACGCATCCTTCAAGAACCAGCCTTTCAAGATTAGGGGTACCTGAAAAATCTGGAGTCCTTACTAGCATCTGTGACTCACTAAGGTTGATGTATTTCAATTCTCGTAGAACCTGTCATAATGCAATAAGTTAGTTTGGACGAGTGTTCCATCGTTATGTGAATGTTAGAAAAGGAATAGATAATTCTACTATATACAAACCTTAAAGCCTTGCCAAAGTTGTATGATTCGACTATCTTTCAACTTCAAACCAACAAGTTTTTCGCCCTGAAAATTAACAGGAAGACTTCTTGATGGATACGCGAGCCAATTAAACCACCTCAACTCACTAGGAAGAAAATTAGGACCCTGATGAACATTTTTATTCTGGATACTGAGAAACCTTAGTCTGCTCATTTGTGTGAAAGCCGCGCTGCTGACATTAACTTCTTGTGCAAAAGCCAAGTTCAGTGACATGCCTTCAATCTTTTCAGTGCCCTGGTTAATGAATAGGCGCGAAAATTAGATATTTATAAAAATGTTCAAAAGCTAACCAATTAGTAGAAGTTATCATTTATGCAAATACTTACCAACTCTCCTGCAAGTACATGAGCTATATGTTCGGGCAGCCACAACCTACTATATCTACTTGGATCATCGGAAGCTTCTTGACGAATAATATACCAACACATTTCTTGAATCAATTGATGCACTAGAATCCGACCTTGTGAAACCATAATCAAAGATTTCTCCATGAGAACTTTTATGCCAATAACAGGACTAAAATTAAAACTCTCTAATATTCTTGTAACAGATGCTTTCTTCTTCCCTATAAAGAAACACACGATATCTAGTAATATCTTTTGCTCAATATTCTTGAGTCCATTGAAACTTAGCTCGAGTTTCTTCACAATTCCATCTTCTGGGATTTCTTTCAATCGTTTCACTTCACTTTTCCATTCATCCACTTCTCTTCCATACAAGAAACATCCGAGGACTTTCAAAGCCAAAGGGAGTCCAGCACAATGCCTTATAACTTGAGCTGAGAGATCCTTAAATTCATCTGTAAGACGGTTTTTCTTGAAGGCATATAGCTTAAAGAGCTGCAAACTTTCGTCTTCATTTAACGTACTCATTCTGTATATCTTCTCTACCTCATGTTCAACAAGTAAGTGTTTATCTTTAGTTGTTATGATAACTCTACTTCCGAGACCAAACCATTCACGTTTCCTTGCCAAAGCATCTAGCTGATCTACGTGATCAACATCATCAAGAACAAGAAGAACCTTTTTGTACTGTAATCTTTGTATTTGCATATTGACTCCTTCGTATACATTGTTGATATTTACATCTTTCATGCCAAGAATCTCAGAAAGAAGTATCTCTTGCAAATGCTCTAGGCCGCGTTGTTTTGCTGAACGGTCTCTAACTTCATGAAGAAAACACGAACCTTCAAATTGACTCCGAATATTATCATATATGACTCGCGCTAGAGTTGTCTTCCCTACTCCACTCATTCCCAATATTCCAACGAAACGAACTCCACCAGACCCAATGCTAAGCATTTTATACACTTTTTGTATACGTGACTCCATCCCAACAAGATTTTCTACATTTTTCGTGTGTTTGTGACTACCCAATCTAGCCATTATATCTTCCACAATTTGCTTTATCACTATAGCTTCATGCCTGCATACCACAAAAGATTACGATGATTTTATTATGTAAACATAGATTTACGTTTGAATATTTATTTTGTATGGTTCCCTCACTAATTTTGGTATAACCGTGGTATCTGAGTCAATTTGCAATGTTTTTATTTCTAATCGCGAAATCTCATCATTTTCAATCCACTTACCCTTAGGCCACAATGCTTAAAAATATCTGAAATTTTTTAACATATATTTGGACTACTTGTCCCTTGCCAAATTTGGTAACTTTTAGACAACTACAGTTAAGGGATTAGAATAATTTAAATAGAAAAACATCCTGAACTATTGGAAATAAAATAAAATATCCCTCATTTTCTTTTCTTTTTCATTCTCATTGACAGAAAATTTACTAGATCGATTGGTTGATTACCTGAATTTTTTTTTCAATTCTCCACCTCGTAATTCCCTCTTCTACCTCTACCCTCAATTTAAATAAGTATAAAAAAAAATCCTCGTAAGCTAAATATCCCTCGTTTTGATTTTTGGTCTACTATTAAATTATTAAAAATATATATGTAGGACGAAAATGCCATCCCAAATATGACCTTATCTCATCAATCTCCTATTCAATTACTTCGATCATTTCTGAGCACCTCATATTTTTTTTGAGGCGTCAATATCTAAGTCAACTCGACTTTTATATATATATATATATAATGTTTGCTCAAAATTTTTAGTTTTTTGCTCTTAAAATTTCTTCTTCATAGAAAGTTAGAAAATACATGTCTGATCTAATTGTTACTCTTCTAATAAAGTGGGGGTAAGAGTTCAGATAAAACCCAAATTTAAAAGAAACACAAATTGGTAAAAAATAAATATTTTCCTTCATATATTTATTCCATATGTGGAAAGTAGCAAGTATTCGAGAAATAATTGAATTATGCACAAACTAGTTAAAAAAAATAAAACTAAAAAACTCTTCACATACACAAACACACTCTTGGAGTAAGTTATTCGATATTTCACACAAGTGAAAAGTAGCAAGTATTCGAGAAAATAATTAAATTGTGCACAAAATTGGTTTAATATTAATACTTACGCATTGGCAGTATTTTGCAAATCCCAGCCAGATAAATTAGCTGCTTCCTCTAGTGCTACTCTCCATTTTTCCACCTTGACACAATCTTCATAATTGTTTAACGCTTCTCCAAAGCTCGATTTTTGTTTCCTTACTGTTGATGGATCCACATCATAGAACACCGGAATAACAATTTGTCCTTTAACATTCTTGCATTCTATGATTTTCACTACTTCATCCAAGCACCACGTCGAATTAGCATAGTTCTTGGAGAAAATAATCAAAGCTATGCGCGATTCTTCAATTGCTCTCATAAGTCCTGGTGAAATAGAATTGCCTTTATCTAATTTTTCGGCATCTTTGAACGCGTTGATCCCTTTCTGTTGAAGAGCAACATAGAGATGATCAACAAAAGTTTTGCGTACATCTTCACCTCTAAAACTTAGAAAAACATCGTATTCTAGAGATATTGGAAGCAAAACACTACTAGTACTACTTTTTTGTTGATTCATTCTTGTTGGCTAAATGAAATTAACAAAAACAATGACTATTTGACTCAAGAAAAAATGTGTGGTCTAAATGAGGATTCTCAATAATATAAATGTGTGGGGTAGAAATTTGTAAAATTGATTTTTGCTAGTGGAATTAGTCAATGATAAAGTCATCGTGATGACCCAATCCTTTTTAGTATTAATTACTTTCAATTTTTCACGTGGCATATTTAAAGTCATAAGATTAAAAAATATTTTGTATATTTGACATAACTTTAATTTAGAATCAGAAAATTAAAAAGTTTTCTTTATTTTCTTAAACTATATACCAAGTCAAACCAGATTATTCTTTTTGGACCGGAGGAAGTAGATAATGTTGTTGTTGTCAAAATCATCTAGATGCTTGATTGACTAAAATTACTAACCTACAAATTAATGAATTTGCTAAGAAATTAAGTGTGACATAGATAATAATCTCTTAAACTAGTTAAGATATTCAAAACATCCCAATTATTGTAAGAAGACCTTCACTGTGTGAATTGAACACAAAATTCATATGCAGCCAAACACAAAAAGTGTCCACAATTTACACGCAATAGATAGTAACATTTCAGCTACTACAATTAACCATATGTGGGGTTAGATTTGGATATATTAACTTTATCATGGATTTAACATATACATTAATTGAGTAGCAATTGTGATAGTCTTTTATTTGCTATACATAATACATTTTTTTCTCCGTTTCGATTTACCTTACTTTTCTTTGTAGTTCGTTGCAAAAAGAATTATTCTTTTCTTTTTAAGTAACTCTGTAATTTCATCTTTTCACATGAGGTGTAATAGACATTTTGATACATTTAATCTATCTTTAATTTAAGATTACAAAATATTTTCTTCAGTTTCTTAAACTTTGTATTAAGTCAAAATAGATCAAGTTCTATAACATTTGCTACTCTTTTATGTTTCTATGGAAAAATATGATTTGATATATTTACCTGATTTCTTTCCAAAGTGAAGCAATTGAGCTTTTCATATATACGTTGACAACATAACTAAGGCATGTTGAAATCTATATGATGTTTTTATAATGACAAAGTAAACTGGGTTTTAAAGGTGTTGATGAATGATATAAAGACATCCCAAAAAAGAAGCGAATCATACATGATGAACCAGGTTCATCAGGCAAAAGGCGAATGAGAGAAAACAAAGAGAAAAGGAGAAAAACCTTATTTTACTTCAATAGACTCCTAAATAGGTAAACAAGGATACTGACCAAGAATAACTCTTCGAATAAGACTCTTCTAGGAAAAACTATATAAGAATCAATAAAACCCTAGAAGAGCAGCTTTCGCAATCATAAAATCTAAGCGACATAGTGATGGTGTAATATACCACATATACAATAAATTAATACCACATATACAATAAATTACAGTTGAAAATAAAAGTGACAAAATTGAATAAAAATTCATTTAGGCTGAGGCGCGGATATATCGCTCTCTTTAAGGAGATTCAAGCCCACTGTGGCATAATTTACATCGATCCAACAGTAATACACATGACTTGTCCCCTCCAGGATACAACAACCCAACAACGTTGTATGACTCAAACAACTCCGGATTAGTTGAATAGTCCAAAGCTCCACAAAAAGAACACCTTCCTTCAACATATAATTACTCTCTTTTGTATATAGTGAATATAGTTAAA
>JBCEWC010012780.1:0-15591 GCA_038996855.1 Solanum aculeatissimum | reverse complement strand
CGCCAAATGGGGACCATGTGTCGTCCTTTTTGACATTTTTTTGAAGGTTTCCAAAACATTTCAGCGGTCAAAATCGGCGAATCGCTGAAATATTCGGCGGTCAAATTGACCATCACGTAATTTTATAAATTTGTTAGGCTTCAATAAAATGGTTATAACTTTTTACACCAAACTTGGATTAAGATGAAATTGAATTCATTGTAAACATAATTCAAATATATTTAATTTGATATATTATGGGTCACCTAACACATTATGTTCTGAGAGATAAGACCATTTGAAGTTGACCCTTCTATGAACTCATACCGAAACTTAGCCGATGGAAATGTTTTGAACTTAGCTTGACCTTGGATGTCCCTTATGAATTCAAACCACATCTAACACAGTTCAATTACTTAAGAAAGGACCTTATACATTCACAACTTTGGAATAATTAGATCACCCAATTTCACAAAATTTTATATCGAAATTCAATCGATAAGGAAGGTTTCATCTCAACTTTGTGTTAAAACATTTGTGTGACCTTAATTCATTTCAAATCTATCATCCCCCCTCCCCCCTATAGAATATGATTTAATACATATACTTAAGGTTAGAATTACTCAGTATGATTCCATACGCATAAAAAAAGTTTGGATCTTAATTTAGAAATTTTCAAGGTGTTACATATAATTCGTGATGTCAAATTTAAATGGATTTGTTGTATGATTTTAATTTATTCAATGATTTCAAAAGTTGATGAATCAACCGTATAATATTGGTATGAATTGTGGTTTCAAGCAAATGTTTATAAACTGTTTAATATTAATACTTCAACTACTTGTGTATATAATTAATTTAGATTTTTAAACTGGTCTATTGTATCAATTTGGTCGGATATGTGTTGTTTAAAAATAAAAAGTTTCAAATGTATTATTTTGACATATATTGATATTTCAAAAAAATGTATATAATTTGGATTTGCTGTATAAATTTTGTTTAGTTTGTGATTTCACCCAAATGTATATAAACTGTATAAAATTAATAGTTTTTCACACTTACTTGTGTATACAATTGATTCATAAAATAGTTGATTTATTGTATCAAGTTGGTATGACATAAGGTGTTCTTGAAAAAAAAATTATTCAACTGTATGATATTGATATATTGAGTGTTCTTCATTCAACTTTATGATAGTGATACATATTTAGGTTTCAGAAAATGTATATAAATTGATTATTTTCATTCATTTTCTTTCAAATAAAAAGTTATATAATTAAAACTAATCTATATATGAATAAATATCAACTATTTGATAGGTAATACCTTTTTTTTTATGTATTTAAAATTATATAAAAAAAATTCAAACGTCAAAAAGTTCAAAAATCTATTTTAATACCAGATTGAATACTAATGTCATACATACAAATTTTATTTAAGTAAATAATTTCACTATTAAAAATAAAATTAATAAGTTTTCAAGAAACAGTTGCAAAAAAATAAGTAAAAGTATTCAAAAAAAAAAAAAAAAGACAACTTCCAATCTTCTATGTCTATATGTTCACTCTTGGTCTTGGTTTGTGCTTTTGAAACTTTAGCACATGAGGAACATCTTCTCTTTTAATACTTGGTTCACCAAGTTCGCTTGCTATAGCGGCGGCTACTTCCCTTTCACTAATTGTTCCGTCACTTTATTTTGATGTTACACACTCTCAAAGTATTAATGTGAAAATTGCAATCTTCATATCAAAATGATACCAACTTATAGCCAATAGCTTGAATATATAATATGTATGTAAATGAATTTCAATGGTTCAATAAACAATATAAACAAACTCGTCTTATGTATGCTATAAGTATAAAATTAGAATATTAAGGTAGAATTTAATATTATTGATGCAAAACTGTAATATTCATACCAAAATTATACCAACTTATTATAACCAATTGTTTGTGTGTATCCTCTGTATGTAAATGAACTTCACTAGTTCATAAAAAATTCAACTTTGGTATGTAATCATTCCATAACTTTATTTCTATGGTACAATAGAAAAAAATATATTTAATGACACAAAAATATATTAAAAATGAAAATCAATAATACATAGAAAAACTCGTCTTCAACAATTAATTTATAAAAAAATATTCATTATAAATAAATAAAAATAAACATCTATATGTAAATTGCAGAAAATATAGAAATAAAAAAAGAATCATTTCCGATAATCAATTTCATCAATATTTATATACATTACAAAAAAAAACTAACGAATAAAAGACAAAAAGAATTATAAAAATATTTAAACGAGTACAGAAAAAATCAAAAAATGATACCAAAAGAAGAAATAAACTAGCTAACGCCACAAAAATATTATAAAAACTTTTAAAACAAACCTGTTGAATTCCATCAACCTCAATGTTGAATCAACATTGAGTCAAAATTACTTTTCATGTTGAAATTAAAAATAAAAGAATAGTGTAGATTGCAAAAAAAGAAAAGAAAAAAAGAATAAATACAAAATATATTAAGAGTGCTAAAATATTATTTGAAATTGGGTGAAAGAAGGTTTTCTTGGAAATATGGAGAGAGATTATAAAGAAGAATACGAAGATGAAGATGTAGAGAGAGAAGGAGAAATTAAATTGAGATATAATTAAATTCTGTAGTAATTGATTTGAATAATAAAAACATGTTCCTATTTTTCCTCTTACGTTTTAATTAATGCTGATAATTAATAAAATATAATTAAATATAATATAATTTAATATGAATCTATTAAGACCTGTAAGTAAACCTTTATTAACAGTAAGTATAAAATGCTACATTTAAGGGCTGTAATATACCCTCTTAAACATTATATGGAGTAATTTTTCCTAAAACAAAATGGACTACTTTTTGGTATAAATTTTTTACTTTATTGTATATAAATAAAAAATTTCCTTTTCTTAAATACAAAAATTGTTACAAATGAAAGAACAAAATAATGATCAATGTGATAATCAATAATGAACAGTAATGCACCAAAGGGTACAATGTTGCCTAGTGATAAATAAATAATGAGGTTTTAGAACAATAAAATTTCAGACAACAAATAAATTAGGTAACTTCTTTCCATTTGTCCTTGTCTTGTCCAGAGTTGCAACAGATACCCATTACTGGTGGAAGGTGACAAAAACTCCATACAAATAGTAGAGGTTGCACAAGTTGGTCTTGACACTAGCACTAAAGCGGTTAAGATATAAACAATGCGCTTACATTTAGGTGGTCAAGGCAACATAAGGAGAAACACTGAAGGCTCTTTGGCTGAAGGCTCTACTAGAAGGATGAATTGGAGGTACCACAACCCTCTTTCCCCCAGCAGCAAAGTTCTTCTGCTCGATAGTCCTAGCACTGAACGCTTTGCCTTCAGTGCCAGGATTAGGAGTAGGAGTGTGAACGGCGTTGTAGAAGGATGGTAACACAAGATGGTTGTTTCTACTTCTCCATCCTCCTTTTAGAATCCTAGATGTGGCTTGATGAGGTATGCTGCTTAATAGAAGAAGTATTGTTATGGTTGCTATTATAAAAATCCTACCTTGAGATGTCATGTTTATGATTATACAAAAAGTTGGTACCACAACATATGTTTGATGACCAATAGGGATGTATTTATATGCATGAAATATTATTGAAACTGGGAGGATTTGAGAGTTGTTTTCATGGACAATGTTTTTTTTCCTTTGTATTGACTGTTGACGAGAAGGGTTTTAATTTAATAAAAATTAAGTTGCAAATTGAATGGATAATGGCCTACCAATGACTTTGAACACTAATGACGGCCAATCTACGTAATTAATTACTCTAATTTTTAAATGAATCATGGTTTAGCATTATTTATCTCGGATTATGAATTGTGATTAACAAATTTAATTAAGCTAAATGAGTCCAAAAGGAGCCACTATTGTCTGGTGAATGTATCAGTTGTATCTCTAAACTTAGAGTTTTGTTTTTTTATCTTTAGAGAAAAATTATGTTGTTTTATTAAAAATCATAGATTAAAAAGTAATATTTTGGGTCTCGCGACTTTTCCTTTATGACTAGCATTAATTGGAATGTTTGAATAATACAACAATTTAGTATTTTATGCATGTGTTTTTTAGGCAACAAAAACTGAATTCTATACCCAGCAGCCAAGAATTGAAGTCCCTCTCTTTCTCTCAATTTATACCATACATTTTTCTTTTTCAACCAATCCCAAATGTTTACATTATCTCATTTATAATCACATTTCTTAAACTCCTTCCCCAATTAAAACAGAGGAGTAACTTAATTCCCAAAATTTATACATCTGATATCAGTTTCCAGGAAGTTACTTCAATAGCGCAGCCATCAACACAAAAGGCTTTTTTATTATTACCACAAAGGTTTCCAATTTGGCTTCAAACTTGTACTATTGATTCAGTCAACCCAATGCCCCCATCGACAGGCAAATGCTAATGCACGTTAATTATATACATTCAAAAAACACTTTCTTTTTAATTTGTAACTCTTCAAGTCAATCAACCCTAATTTCCAATTTAGGAGAAAAATACTACTGGTGCCTCATCCTTATAATATGCTCTTTTTATTGGGAACAAGTTATCATGGCATTAGTTATTCCGCCCTTAATGTTAGATAAAAATAACACAACAATTCCAAAATAAGTTATTCCATAATTCCATCCTAACCTATGGAATAAACTCATCCTAAAATCAATCTTAGGATTAGTTATCCCTTATCACTCCTACAAACAAACACTTTGGAGACGAGATAAAGAGAAAAATGTGTCACATAAATTGGTATGGAAGGAATGGCTGATAAGAAGAGATTGAAGATGCTCTGTGAACGTCAACATACTTCCTAAAGTGAGTCAAATAAAGAGCAAAGAAGATACTGCCAAGCAAGGTACTGATCCCCCAAACACAAAAACAGAGAAAGGGACAAAGCTAAGTATTACTTGCTACCAGATTAATCATCTCTCTCTAAACTGTAGGAAAATTGAAGAGGAATTGATATAGAACAATAGATATTATTTGAAAAACATAGATAAACTAGTTATGTCTATATTTGAGAAAGAAAAAAGAGACTGTCAGAGAGATAAAAGTGTGCCACACCTGTGAGACAGAAGAGAGCAAAACATGCAAGTGTTTCGTAGAGGCAATTAATAAAAAGTAAAGAGACAGATAAGAAGAACTACATTTATTACAGTAGCATTTACAGTACTAATTCTGACAATAAGAACATGTCGATGAAAGATATACAATGCCATTCACAACAGGTAGGGAGGAAGAATCTACTAAACCAAATAACTGCTTCATAGGCACACCAATGGAAAAATATAGATTTACAGACGAATGGTGCTCATAACGGCAGTTTTGAAATCCAAAGGTTGATGAAAAGGTGACTTTGTTGCGACAGACCTCCATGACTTCTTCCTAGGATGGTATATTTGTACATGAATAGTTGCTGACCTTTTCTGCTGCCTTAATCTTTGGCACTCCTTTGATTTAACCCCATTTAAATGAGTCATCACATGCAGCTCCCCATCCAATGCAACAAAGCCAACTGATGATTCATCAGATGTTTTTCTTGGCACACTTGTTTCCTTTATCCAACTGTTGGAAGCCATTATATACCTACACATGCAGTAAAGGCCAAGAAAAATGTAAGATAAGAAACACTAGACCTTCATGCGGACACTGACAGATTGACAAGATTTCTAAGTACTGTGTAACTAACAAAGTATAGGAGGTAGCCACAGGCAAATAGGCAATCAAAGCCTACAGAATCTGTTCAAGCTAATTTAGGGTTGAACATGAATTGGACAAATCAGATGTATATGCATATTACCAAGAACTCTTAAAGTTTTCTTTCAAGAAAAAAATCCTGAAACTCAACATCAAATAACCCAAAGTTTCAAGTTTTATCGTGAGGTTTAACAGAAAATACATGGACACACTTCTAATTTAGAAGCTTTCCAAAAGCTGTACACTCTGAAGACTGCATCTGATAGTGGTGAACCAACACGGTCGCAAAATAAATAAAATTTCAAAACGAAAATATTTGTAATACAGCCAAAAAATATACTCAACACCTAAAAACTGAGTTATGTTTTCCCTGGTTTGGCATACCCATCTGACATTACATGATCTGTTGGTATCTTTGTGAAGCAAACGCCAATGATGCACCCAAGAAACATTAATTTGAGAAACCTCAGAACAAACACGCTACAGTCAGATCAACCACTTACTCATATCATACTCCTTAAAAACAAAAACAAATGTAGAACATTGCTACATAAATATTATGACTCATACACAAAAATTGAGTCTTCAAGTTCATATTATAAAATATGAATATGTGTTGTTCTTCACCTATCCAACAGAATTCAACATTGTCTTGCACCATCAAAGTTGAATAAATTTTCAAATTACATGCAATATAACAGGACAAGTGACAATTCTTACATTTGAGATAGATACACACACACATATACTTGATAACCGAGATTCAGGTAGGTAGACGAGAAATGTTTGTTCATTGAAAGAAGTGAACTGCACCTATTTCACTATAGAAATTACAACAACAATAACAACATAACCAGTAAAATCCCATAAAGTGAAGTTTGGAACGGGTAGAGTGTACGCAGACCATACTACAACCTCATGGAGATAGAAAGGCTATTTACCAAAGACCTTCAGCTCAAACGTATCAGTCCCAAATAAAAGAAGAAAAAAACAATAGATATAGAATAGCGGCTAACAAGAAGAGCAAAGTCAATTCTACATTAAAAAAAAAAATAGAAGCAGCAAAATAATTGAAGAACAATAACAACACAAACCTTAAACCATTACAAGGCAAGACATCCTACCCCATCCCACCCCAACTAGCCTTATACCCTAATACGCAACCTCCACTCTTTTTTCCTCTTTGTCAACCTCTCACCCTCCCATTCTCTCTCCTTCTTAAATTACATTCCATCTTTACTCCTAAACTCACGACAAGACAGATCCTCAACTGCATACACCACCACCGCCCATCATCTTTTACTACCATTTTTAGCCTCCTCCATTGAAGACGCATAATCTGAGAAACTCAAGAACTCTGTGTGGGTGGTGCTCTAATTCTGGAGAGGAAGCAAAGATTAAAGAAAAATAGAAGAGGAAGGAGACAGTTCACCAAATTGGTTTCAGGGATGGTTAAGAATCTTATAGTTAAAAGATCACACAAAAATAGTGGCTTTCAAAATGTTTAGGTGTAATTCTTGATTGATGATTAGCTCAGGTTCCAGATGAATTTATCTTTTTTAAAAGGTAGGTGTTAGGGTTTTTAGAGAAGGATTGAGTCGTTGCCTTTGTTCGAATTCCTAGATGGGAGACTGAAACTGAAACCTTAGAATTCAATGGAAGAGAGAACTCTGATCTCTTGCTTTTTGCTAAAAAATGACTTGCTGATTTATTCTTCAGAAACTCCTTTAAATAGGAGCCTAATTACAGCAATAGAAAGTTTAATCCTTATGAAAGTAGGAAATCTAAATCCTATTCCAAACTAATAACTATAACTAATAGGAAACCTAAGTCCTATTCCAAACTAATAACTATAACTAAGTCTAATCCTTATGAAACATAAATTCTCTTCTAGAATAATGAAGAAAGCTACTAAATATATAATTAAATACTTAATTTATTGGTTTCACGCTTCCATAACAGTAGGTATGGTTCTTTATTAAATATTTTAAAATAATTTACTTCCCTTTGCAAAAACATAGAGATAGGAATAACTAGAGATTTTTTCAGGAAGCTCCGGGACTTGTTTCCAGCCATAAATGGAGATTGATTAGCATTGAGAGGTTTGCCAGGGTGCAAGTGTGGGACCACAAAAGATAATCAATCTAATTCCAGAAAAAGGGAAAAGGAATGCATCATTAGGTCCTCACGCACCCAGATGTAAGTGAAACACATCTAATTTGCCATATTAACATGAGATGTTCACCGGACACATTGTTGTCAAGATAAAGTGTTTATCTGGTCACTAATAACATAATGTATCTTTAACTTACAAAATGTGTCAGGGTTAAGGGGCTATCTAGCTAGGTATTTAACCAAAGAAAGCTATGCAGTAAATGCAGATTAGAAGCTGAAATGAGATGAGCACATTTTCTGAAGGTTAACCACCCTTATATGTGCAGCACTGCAGCTTATTTTATTGGTACTCTTATAAATGCAGTTTCTGAGAAATATAAGATAATATTATTGAATTGTGTCTCTACATTATTACATTGAAATCCTCTTTATAGACACTACATTAGACTTATTTTCTAACTAGGATACTACATAAAATCTTTTTTCAAGTATGATTCTATTTACTATTCCTATTCCTATTTTAAGTGGGATTGTATATACTATTCTTGTTCCTATTCCTATTCTAAGACTCCCCCTCTCAAGCTGGTACATACAAGTCATA
Source organism: Solanum aculeatissimum (assembly GCA_038996855.1). Classification (NCBI taxonomy): domain Eukaryota; kingdom Viridiplantae; phylum Streptophyta; class Magnoliopsida; order Solanales; family Solanaceae; genus Solanum; species Solanum aculeatissimum. Next base: position 7,130 of record JBCEWC010012780.1, on the reverse strand, counting down.
TATACCTAGCTTGTTCCTTATGTAATTAATACGAGGATCGGTGAGGGACTTGGTGAATATATCTGCAAGTTGATCGCTCAACTTCACAAATTTTGTGACAGTATCTCCGGAGAGTATTTTGTTTCTGACAAAGTGACAGTCAATCTCTATGTGCGCAGTCCTCTCATGAAATATTCCATTTGATGCAAATTGTTGATAAAACACAAAATGATCAGCTCCATTACAAGTCATGCCAAGCTCTCAAATTACTTTGTTGAACTTCCTAAACCAAGCTCGAGAAGACTATTTCAGACAATAGAGTGACATGCGCAATCGACATACAAGGCTACTAGACTCCCCCTAAGCAACAAAATCAGGTGCTTGCTCCATATGCACTTCTTTCTCGAGAACATCGTGGAGAAACATTCTTAATATTCAACTAATAAAAAGGCCAATGCAAACAACAACCATAGATAGAAAAAGGCAGACAAATGCCATTTTAGCCGCGGGAGATAAAGTATCACTGTAATCCAACCCAAATATCCGAGTATACCTTTTTTGGCAAAATAAATCTGAAACAGAGAGAAAACATTGTTGGAAAATTCAAATCTGCCAGAAACAATGCAACAAACCTTAGAAAGTGCTCAAAATCTGATATAAATAAAACATATGTATCGTCTCAAATTCAATAAACTAGTTGATATTGAACAAGAAAGTCACTGAAATAACAGGCCAGATAGATTGACGAACTGGTGCGGCCACTGAACACCAGATCTAATCGCGCGTGAGGGATCTGCCATCAACAAAAGTGGTTGGGCTTTGGTCACCAGTGGTTACTGGACCTTGACGTGGTGTCAGATTTTACACAACATTGATAAGAATTGTAACTATATAAGTCACATTGAGAAGTCATCGGAAAGACACAAAACTACACAAATCAGATATGCGAAAGTAGTCCTAAAAGAAGCACGGTGCTACGCAAATCAAATATAAAAAAGTAGTCACTGAAAAGATGCACGATGCAACACAAATCAAATACTAGAAAGTAATTACCGAAAAGATGTTCGGCGCTATGCAAATTGGATATGAGAAAGTAGTCACCAAAAAGATGCATGGTGCTACGCAAATTAGATATGAGAATGTTATCACCAAAAAGGTGCACAGAGCTACGCAAAACAGAGATGTGGAACTAGTCATCAGAAAAATGCATGATACTACACAAATCAGATATGAGAAAGTAATCACCAAAAAGATGCACGGTGCTAAACGAATCAAATATAAGAAAGTAGTCACCGGAAAGAAGCACGATGCCACACAAATTGAATATGATAAATTAGTCACCAGAAAGAGACACACTGTTACGCAAACACTAGTGGAGACAAGGTTGACACAAAACAACCGTAGAAAGTCATTGGAAAATGACGCACGATGACCTATCTAACTGAGTTTTCTTCCCTTGGATATAGGGTTCATGAATATATCACTAGCCCTACTTTTGTTAACATAACCATTGGCTAACCGGGCAGCATATATGGCTCATAGTCTAAGTTGTTCGAACTCGGGTGCGGCTATCTGAGACGGGGGCAAATTCGAGAGTTGAATTCGGGAAATTCTAAATTTTAAGATTCGAGGGTGCAAATTTGAGCGTGGATACGAGTGCGAGGATTCAGCTAAAAAATTCAACATTATAAAAATAGAGTTATAATGATATTCTAAATTTGAGAGATATTCTGTAAAATATTGTTTATTAAATACATCAATATATATACATATATAAATTTTTTATATCTAGAATATTACATTTGTTTATGTTATGTATATAATTTTTGGCAATGCCAATTTATTATTATATTTTTGGTATATTTATGGAATAAATATTCATTATATACATCTATTATATAGAAAGATATTTTATAAAATAAAAGATATTTTGTTGAATATAGTAGATATACAAATATAATTTGTAGCGAGTATAAGGAATTCTACCTAAAAATAGAAACAAAATGAAGCAATTCTTATAAGTTTGAGGCCAAATATTGAAATAATTTAAATTGCAATATGCAGACCATAAAGGGTAAACAAGACATTTGAGAAAAATTCTACAAATCCTAATTTTATATTTTTCATCTTATTCCTATTCCATCTCCGTCAAAATATTAAGAGTTGCGGGCCCTCTCCTCTCGTCTCTCCTCTTTTCTCCTCCAAACGATAAAGGAACAAGAACATCAAAACCCTAAAACCTCCAAAAATGTTATCTGAGTTCTTGACTCTGGTCAAAGTATCCGGATGGGATTGACCGAATCGGAGACACACCCCGCACCAGTACCGCATCAAGACGGGTTTGGTGGCATAAACGAACCCTAAAACCTCCAAAAATGTTATCTGAGTTCTTGACTCTGGTCAAAGTATCCGGATGGGATTGACCGAATCGGAGACACACCCCGCACCAGTACCGCATCAAGACGGGTTTGGTGGCATAAACGAAAAGTCCGCGCAACATAGATCATAGCCCCCCACTGGCAACGAAGGCTCTTTGATTCTCTACCAGGATACATGTGAGAAATATAAGAGAAAAATATAATTAAATTGTATCTCCACATTATAACATTAAGACCTTATTAATGGACACTACACTGAAAAAAAATTCCAACTAGGACACTACATTATTATCTTTTTCCAAGTATGATTCTATATACTATTCTTATTTCTATTTCTATTCCTATTCTAAGTGGAATTATATATACTATTCTTGTTCCAATTCCTATTCTAACACGGTTTATACCTAGTTTACATCATTGGGCTGATTTGAGGAGGAATTATAACCCTTAGCTTAGCAAAATTGCTATCCCAAACCATTGGAAAAGCACAAATCAAATACAAAGTAACTGGAACTACTTCCATGTGCTCATACTTGCCACTTGCATATGGTAGTTAGTAGCACAAACTAAAGGTGAATGCTTTAGTTCTATTTAAAAAAAACTAACGGTATTTAATCAAAGATGTGCCCAGATACAACTGTATCAAAGACTTTTCGCATGCTGTCCACATAAATGTTACGGTAAAAAAAGAATAAGAAGCTGTCGGAAGTCTTTCTATGTTCTTAGGGGTCTAAAGAGGAAATTCCAAGGAAATTGACGATGCAAGCTGAAAGAAGATTGGAGGACATAGCAAAACAAATGAAAGGATAACTGAGAGATAAAAAGGAGGGAAACAAATAACAAGAGTATGAGATTCAAAGATTAGAGTACAGACTCACAACAATGGCAATAAAGGGAAAAGATCATTTATGGGAGTAATGTACGATGGATTTGGTTTGATCTTGTGTTCACTAGTGTTGGCCATGAGTAATACCCCAATACATGTTCTTAGAGGCATTTGGATTTCTTTGTTCTTCTCCTTTTTTGATAAATGTAAGTAAACTTGATTGAAGCAAGTGATAAGGAGATAAGGAAAAATAGGAAATTACAGAATTACAAAAGTCTCCAGGAGACATTATGAACAGTCATCTCAATGAGTCTACAAAAGGCATCTGGGTTAAATATTTGAGACAAAAAAACTAACAAGCTTTCCTTTCTTGACTTTTGGGAAAAAACAGTTTGCAAAAAAACAGAAATTAAAATTTTTTTGTTATTTTGGTTATAAGTTGTACATTGAGGATCAGAAGCAAGAAGATTCTGTCACGTGAATTGTGTACTGAGTCTAGAAAGTTAATCATGGCATTTATATAGACAAAAAGGCGAAAAATGAGTTCTACACATCCGTCTAAACACTAATGAGAGTCACCCAATATTTTTTTCTCATAGGAGGTAGTAGCTAACCGGTCTAGTAGAGGTGCGCACAGAGCTGGCTTGGACACCACCATTATCCAAAACAAATTAAACCAAACGTCACTTTACAGACTCTAATAAAAATTATTAAAAACGTAAATCGCAAATAAGGGCATCAAACAAACATATCAAATTGCCACCTAGTGCTTAATCCCTTGCACTACTTGGTTACCCACGCCTTCCCTCGCCATGACTCTGTTATTCAAGCTGAAGGACAAAAGGAACAATACTGAGGTAGGATATTTCATCAAAATCGACTCAGAGATGCGCAATGTATTAGACTTGTCATAGTGATGTGCAATAACTACCCTAGATGTGTGGTTCCTTAATTTACTGAGTTTCAGTCAATCAACCAAACCTCAATGCAAACTAACAACTAATTGGTGCAAGTTGTATGAATCCTCTATGTCAACTCCATACTTTTTGCGTGAATCCATTCCAATTCTAGTAATTAATTCATTCTTAAAGCTTAATTAAGGATTCTCTGAAACTAACAGTTTCATAAAGCTCACACAAAAAGATTCTGTCACGTGAATTGTGTAATGAGCCTAGAAAGTCAATCATGGCATCTATATCAATGAAAAGGAAAATACTTTGGTAGAACTTTTTTGTGTTCTCGACAAAACTGGGTCAATCCCAGTACAGACAAAAAGGTGAAAAGTGATCTTACACAGCTGTCAAAACATTAATGTCACCCAATATCCCCTCACAGGAGGTAGTAGCTAACTGGCTTAGTAAGGTGCGCACCAAACTGGCTTGGACGACAGCATTATCCAAAAAAGTTAAACCAAACGTAACTCTACTGACTTACTCTAATAAAATTATTTCAACTTATCAGAAGAAGAAAACATAAATCACAAATCAGGGCATCAATCAAACATATCAAATTGCCAACTAGTGGTTAATCCCTTGAGCTACTTTGGTTGCCCACCCCTTTCCCCTGCCATGACTCTGTTAATCAAGCAGAAGGACAAAAGACACAATACCAAGGAAGGATGCTTCACCAAAATTGACTCTTAGATGCACAGTGTATTAGACTTGTCATAGTGACGTGCGATAACTACCATAGAGGTGTAGTTCCTTAATTTACAACCAAACTCAATACAAACTAGTTGGTGTAAGTTGTACAAATCCTCTATTCCAATCCCATTATTTTTTGGCACATACCATTTCAATACTGTCCGGAGACAACCTCTCTATCTCTATGAGATAATGATAAGGTTTGCGTACACTCTACCCTCCCCAGACCCCACTTGTGGGATTCCACTGGGTATGTTATTGTTTTTTACCATTTCAATACTGGTAATAATCCGTTCTTAAAGCTTAATTAAGGATTCTCTCCTACTTATCTTCTATTGTTTACTTCCAGAGTTGCTGACAGTGAAATAAAATTTATCCAGGGAAAATGCATAACAAGATACTCAAAAACTATACCTGAAAATATCACCTCGGTCAAGCATGAATACTGCAGGAGCATCCGAAGGCTCATCCTCAACCACCACAATCTTTCCAAGCTTCCACCTTTCCCCTTCTTCCCACATATCCCCAAGCTCCCTCCACTTACCACCATCCTTCATCTCCATCACTAACACATCCCTGTAATATTGATCCACAGGAAACACACCGGAGACTGTCCTGGACTCGCCATATCCACCCATCACCCAAAATTCCCTCTCCTCACCATTCCCAACAAAGAACCCAACACACCCTGCTCTAAACCCAGGTAACCCAACCAACGGAACCCACTCATCTTTCCCAATATCATACATCTCCACTGAACTCATCCTACTACCAGCCGCCCCAAACATAGTATGCCGTGACCCACCACCCGCCACTAGAATCTTATCCAAATTGGATGCGGCAGCACACGCGAAACTCCCCCTAGGGTTAATCATAGGCGATAATGTCTCCCACGAGAAATTCACAAAATCAAACCGAAACGCAGAGGATGAAGGAGATGGGTAATCAAGAGGGAAAGAGCGTGTATCAAAAAGCGACCCACCTAACACATACAAATGAGGGCCAATACAAATCGAAGTGAAATTACAAAGCCCATACACATGGGGGTTACAAGGCATAGGTGGGAGTGGAGACCACGCAAGATTTCTGGGGTCAAAGAGATAAGGTGAAGCAATCAAGGGATCTTGTGGGAATACACAGAGAAGGGGAGATAAGGTAGATGGTGGGAGATGCTTCTGCCGCAGAGAAATGATGGTTTTGGAAGAGAACAAAGCCTTCCATGATTTACAAATGGATTTAAGACGTGAATGATGAGAGTAAGGAACAAAAACCAGTATAATCTCAGCTAAATCGTTTGGAAGACCAGGGATTATGGTTTGATTTAGGGTTTGTAGTTGAGATTCTAGATTTGTAACGGTTGAAGAAAGAGGAGGAACCATGGCTCAATCTGAATGAAAGGTATGAAAATCCAATTGTTTATGTACGGATAGAATTGGGAGGGGATATAGAGAGGATGAGAATCCTGCCCCTCTTCAACTCATTGTTTTCTGCTGTCATCAATGGCGGTTGGGGCAATTGAAGCAACAGAGATACTCGCTGACTGAGGGCTGCTTGGGGAGTTTGCTTCTACAACTTTTTGACTTAGGAAAATATTATATTAAAAAATACACACACTGACACAGCACAGAAAATTCCCTTTAAAAACAATAGGTCTCTATCCCAATTTAGATGACTTTCTGTCAGTTACTTCTAAAAACGAAAATATATTTTTTAATTTACTAATAATTTAATTTTAAAAATAAATAAATACACGAATACGGACTTATGTTAGACTATAAATTTAAAAATCTTTTTCTTTTTAAATTTCGTTCTAAATTAAATTGACTCATATAAATTAGAATGGAGCAAGTACTATGATCATAGATATGCAAAACACATCTAACACAAACATATACTAGTATTCTTTCATCTCAAGTTGTTTTTCTTTGTTTTAACTTGAATCAGAATTTAAAAAAATAAAAAAGAATTTTAAATTTTATGATTATAATTAAAATATGTCAAAATATTTTCAGGATGTGTTTGATAAGAAAGAAAATATGAAAACTAAGTTGATTTAGGGTGTGTTTGGTATGGAGAAAAATATTTTTCATTTTCCTGCAAAATGAGTTGATTTCTAAACTCATTTTCTCATGTTTGGTTGGTGAGTGGAAAATTTTTTCTATTGTTTGGTTAATGAATGATAATATTTTTTTAGAAAAAAACCTTCTATTTTTAGCTAGAGAGTAGAAAATATCTTAGAAAAATAATTTTTGACATGAAAATATTTTTATAATTTGAAATATTTTTTAAAAATAAATATTTAAA
>JBCEWC010012779.1:0-15591 GCA_038996855.1 Solanum aculeatissimum | reverse complement strand
TTAATTGACCTCGCCTGTTGAGAGAAATGGATCTCTCTCCCTCAATGCTCTGATACCACAATATTGTTGGAACTTTTAAGAAGCAAAGAGAATTTCTTTTAACGAGACTTTGAATTGCAGTAAAACAAACTACAGCAGTAGCCTATTAAATAGGCTTACAACCAACTGATATAACCTAAAAATAAGGAACTAATAGTAGTGGATAAACATGCCACTACTTCTAAACCAACACTACTTTTATTAGCTAAAAACTAGGACCTTATCGACTACTTTGAAGCACTAGTCAACAATTTGTTCCCGTTGATGTTGTCACAATCCAATTTCTCATGTCATGATGAACCTATCATAACCCACTGATAGGTAAGCTAACCCGTAACCCCGAACTAGAAGTAATGGGTGTAAGGGGAGAAACTAATAAAAACAACATACATGGGGCAATACAGATACGTAAAAGCAAGGATTGAACAAAAGATACACAAAGATCCCTCCCAAAACCTGGAAGTCACCAGTACAGAACTAATAGAACAAAATAACATAATAAAAACAAGTACTCATGATCTTGTGGAAGATATTGTAGTAACAACTATAACATAATAAAAACAAGTACTCATTTGTGTGACTAGTTAACAAGCAATTCCAGTATATTTGTTGAAATTATTTACGATTTGTTAGTTAACTTATGCTCAAATTATTTATTTGTATTACGATGAAAAATCTGGTTTAGTATAGAAGCAGTAAGCTCACTTTAAATTCTTCAATTATTTGCGATTTTAGTTTAGTTTATTAAAAAAGTTATAAATAAAATATCTGCTCTTTTGTAAACAAAATAAATGAACACTATGAACACATAAGAAAGTTAAAGTTTGAATTAGTTAAGTAGAATGTTTGGTTAAAGTTTAACATTGTTAAATAATCAAGATAACTAAAATATAAATTGCTTTAGAAAATAGATTGTCGACTTTAGGTAAGATGTATGCAAATTTTATGAAATAAGAATGCAAACAATGAAAATTTTCAATGAAAAAAGGTAAGGATAGTTACTATTATATTTTCGACACAATTTTTTTTTTAAATTATAAATAAATGATATATAGATTTTTAGAAAATTTGTGGGCCCTAAAAAATTTTTGGGGCCCCAAGCGATTGCTTGAGTGGCCTTATGGTCGAGACAATCATAAACACGTCTACTTTGTCCTAACGAAATAGTTGGTAAAAATAAACTTATTTCATTGATCATTTTAGTTCTAAGCTATTTTAGTTTTGTTTATTTCCTACTTACAAGTAGTAGTTTGGTGTTTGAAATTTGAAATGTTACTTCTTTGTGTCTCAATTTTGTTTGTCACCTCTTGCTTAGTGATTGTTAGACATAATTAATTCTTACAAATTTTGACATTTTTGTTGACATGCTCTGTAATTAGGGGCGGACACCATACAGTATTTAAAATGTAGATTTTAGGGAATATTATATCATTAACATACCAAATAATTCGGAAAGATTCGATTTTTTTAAAGTTTGATTCGGTTCTCTTTTATTGAAAAAAAATCTTGCCACATGGATAAAATATTTCACATTGAAAAAAATTAAATAAACTATTAATATTAGTTAAAAGTTAAAGATTAAAGTATAAATATTCTTCCAAAAAAGTACTTTTTTAAAATAATTATTTTTTAAAGAATAAAATTTAAAATACTTTTCTCACCTATTCTACCGTTCACCCCAGCGTACTCCCCCCCCCCCCCCCAACAATCCCCACCCTTTTATTTTTTTTAATCTTTTTTATAAAATATTTTTAAAAGTTCAAATTTCAGCCCCTACTCCACTCCCACCTAAAAAAATTGATATATTTTTTTAAATAAATAAAATTTGATCCCACCTGCATCTAACCCTTCACACCTATTTTGTCTTTTTTTTATCCTTTTTAAATTTTTTTATAAATACGTAAACATATTTTTAGAAAATTTTTTTTGTACTTGTATATCGAATATAACAGAAATAAAAAATTTATGTTAAAAAAATCTTGCAATAAATAAAAAATAATTTTTCTAAAAATGTGAAAAAGAGGAGGATTAGATGGGAAGCATAGAATTATTTTTTCTAAAAAAAATTAAAAAATATCTAAATTGTTATTTTAAGGGGGGGAGGGAGATGAAGTAAGAATTGTTTTAAAAATATTTACAATTTTTAAAAAAAAAACATTGGCTGGTTTGAAAGGGGTGGGGTGGGGTAGGGGGGTATGGTAAGGGGAAGTGGTGGAGTGGGATAAGAAAAATATTTTATATTTTAGTTTTCATACTTTGAAAGATCTGCTTACATTGGCCCCTCTTTTGACACTACAAGATGGCTTGGATGAGTTTATGTTATATTGTAATGCTTCTTGAATTGGTTTGGGTTGTGTGCTTATGATAAATGGCAAGGTGATAACATATGCCTCTAAACAATTGAAGGAGCATGAACAAAATTACCTGACTCATGATCTTGAATTAGTGGTTATGGTGTTTGCTTTGAAGATTTGGAGACATTATTTATATGGGGTTCAGGTTTATATTTTCACCGATCACAAAAGCTTGCAATACGTGTTCACCCAAAGAGATCTTAACTTGAGACAAATGAGGTAGTTGGAGCTTCTTAAAGACTACGACATGAGTGCCCAATATCATCTCGGCAAGACAAATGTGGTAGCCGATGCTCTTAGAAAGCTATCTATGGGTAGTGGGGTTCATGTTGATGAGATCAAGAAAGAGTTGGTGAAGGATGTGCACTGTTTGGTTAGTTTGGGTGTTATATTGGCTGACTCTAATGATGGTGGCATGCATGTTCAGAATGGGGTTGAGTGTTTCGTGGTGTTGATGTCAAGGCAAAGCAAGACTTGGACCCATCATTAGTTGAGTTAAAGAAGTTGATTGCTGAAAAGAAGGTAGAGGTTTTCTCCTAAGGGGGAGATGGTGTGCTTCAGTACAAAGATCAGTTATGTGTTTGGATGTTGATGGTCTTTAATAGGTGATTTTGAATGAGGCTCATAACTCCCTTTATTCTATACATCTAGGATCCACCAAGATGTATAAGGATCTGAGAGAAGTGTAACGGTGGCATTGTATGAAGAAGGACATAACCAAATTTGTATTCAAGTGTCCTAATTGTCAACAAGTGAAGGTGGAATACCAAAGGCTCGGTGGTTTTGCCCATGGCATTAAGAATCCTACTTGGATGTGGGAGAATGTGAATATGGACTTTGTGATTTGTTTACCCCATATTAGGAAGCAACTTGATTCTATATGGGTTATTGTTGACAGAATTACCAAGTCAGCCAACTTCTTACTGGTGAAGACTACTTTCAATGCTGAAGATTATGCCAAGTTATATATTCGGGAGTTGTTTAGGTTGCATGGTGTTCCTATGTCTATTATAATGGATCATGGCACCCAATTTACTTCTCACTTTTGGAGATCGTTTCAAAAAGCGCTTGAAACGAGGGTGAAGTTGAGTACCAATTTCCATCCTCAAATTGATGGAAAGGCCGAGAGAATAATTCAAACTTTGGAGGACATGTTGAGGGCTTGTGTGCTGGAATTCAAGGGAAATTAGGATGATCATCTATCACTCATTGAGTTCAGCTATAATAATAGTTATTATGCTAGCATCGGGATGAGACCATTTGAAGCCTTGTATGGGAGAAGGTGTAGATCCCCGGTGAGTTGGTTTGAGATAGGTGAGTTGGCATTGATTGTCTTGGATTTGGTGTTAGAGGCTATGGATAAGGTGAAGTCGATTAAGGGAAGGTTGAAAACAACTCAAAATTGCTAAAAGTCCTATTTGAATGTTAGGAAGAGGGATCTTGAGTTCCTTGTTGGTGATTGGGTATATGTGAAGGTTTCACCTATGAAAGGTGTGATGTGTTTTGGTAAAACAGGCAAGTTAATTTCCCGGTATGTAGGCCCTTATGAGATTGTTGAGCGGATTGGCAATGTGGCTTATAGATTGGATTTGCCTTCGGATATGAGTTATATTCACCCGATTTTCCATGTGTCAAAGTTGAGGAAGTTGATTGGTGATCCTAGTATGATTGTGCCTTTGAAAGGTGTTAAGATTGAAGAGAATTTGACTTATGAAGAAGTGTCGGTTGAAATCCTAGATAGGTAAGTGAAGAGACTTCGTAACAAAGATGTTGCTTCGGTTAAGGTGCTTTGGAGAAACCAACACGTGGAGAGTGTTACATGGGAGGCAGAATCGAACATAATGAAGTGATATCCCTATCTATTCCAATCTACTCAAGTCTAAGGTACTAGGTTCTTCTTATTCTAATGGTCCTAATTCCTTTATTCCTATGTTTCATGTCACAATATGCATGCATGTGCATGAATATGATTTAAATGATATTTTTACATGAGCTTTGACAATTTAATGGTTTTAAGAGTTGAATTATGCATTATACTTCCATGTTTATATGTTTCATGTCCAAGTCAATACTTTCAAGCCATGTTCCAGATCATTCGAGGATGAATGTTCCCAAAGGGAGATAATGTAAGAACCTAGGATTTGGAAGGCCTTAAAAAACCAAGGAAAATGGCTTCCAGGAGTGTTTGGCCAAGACACCTTTTCAGGGAAATTTTCACGGTCCGTGAAACTCCTCACTGCCGTGAAAATATCCATGGAAGTTTCCTTAGCCATTTTTATGTTTGACAAGGCTGTTTTGCCTAAGGGTGCCACCACGGGCACCATTATGGTCCGTGAAGAGCACCACGGACCAGGTGGTGACCATGGAGGGACTCTTGGCTAATGTCCCTCCAAAATTACTATTTTGTAACTTGGGTCAGTTTCACAGATGGTTTCACGGACAGTGAAACCTTCCTTGAAAGAATAGTTTAATATTTTCAACCTCATTTTATTCAGGGTCAAATTCAAATGCTAAAATCTCCTTGAACAAAGATAATTAGATGGTCCATGACCTACCAAATTGAAGCTCTTTGAATTATCTATCTAATTCATCTGGTTTCACCCAATTCTGAGTTTGGAGCGAGAAGTTATTGCTGTTTTCATAAGGCTCGTGAGTGCAGAGTAATAAACTTCACAAGAGGCTTCATGGACCGTGAAAAGGTTCACGACCAGTGAAGCCATCCGTGGTACTTTCCAGTCCAACTTGTAATTCCCATTTCATTAAGGAGTTTTTGGTAACTTGGTTCACTTCCAAGGTCTTTTATGACTTTTATGCCTATCCTAAGACCCCTACATAACCCCTCACTCATGCAATACACCTCATTTTAAAATTAATTCAATTCCTAAAACTGTCTCTTTAAGTTTAGTGTTGGGGATTCAAGTCAAGGGATTCAAGAGTTCTTCAACCCAAGTCAAATTCATCTTGTTTCTTCTAAATTCTTCAGGTATGTGAGGATTTATTCATGATCCCTTTCAATCGTGAAGCCCCAAATCTAATTTTCTTAAATTTCACGAACTCTAAGTATAGTTTGCAAATGAGTCTCTTAATTTAACTTTAAATTTGTTGAAATTGAGTTATGGGCTGAACCTAATTATTGATTTTATGACAATTTGAGTGTTATTATGAGGATTTGCATAGATTTCATTAGAATTGAAGAATGCATGTCCTATTAATTTAGGAACTTATGCATGGATAACTTCAATTATGTTTCAATTGTTAATTTCTTTATGTATTTATTTGATTTCATCTTATTATGTTGTTTTAAATTGCAAATTCCTAACACTCATGATATTCTTTCACTCCTCATGGCACATGCAAGCATGAACAAGTATTTTTATGAGACTTATGATGTGGGTTATTATTCAATTATGATTATGACTATGATTTCAAGATAAGTATGGTTATGACATAACATGTGACCACATAATGTCTATGATACAACTTTAAGAAATTATGGGTGAGTCTTCACCATTATCTACAAGTGTGAATGAGTTATTCCTATGCATGAAAGTATGAAATGAAGTACGATTTGACTTTTTAACCCAAGTATGTATAATTATGAAGTACGTATTTGGCATTAAAGCCTAAGTATGCATGGTTATGAGTTAAAAATACTTATACTCTAATTTCAAGCATGTATATATATATATATGTATTCTATTGGGATGATGGCTTAGCACCGAATGATATTGGAGGAGGGGGACTATCCCCAAGGGTCCTTATATAAATCCTACTTTCTCATAACTATATGTCAAACATAGGTTCATGTTTATGCACTTTGTGGATGATTATGTTTATGAAAGATTCTTTCTGAAATGGGAAAGGGTCATAAGGTGAGGTCAATTCTCCAAAATGGGCAAGGCCTGTAAGGTGAAATATGGTCTACCTTTGACAAGTAGATCACCTTTTCTTCCGATGTAAGGTGAAGATTGGAATTCCAAGTAATAGCTCACATGGTTTTACATGTCTGTTGAGGCCCCATTCCCACTATGTTTAAAGTATTATGGCACTCATGCATCATGATTTATGGCATCTTGATATGACTTCCCTTCTACATATTTTTCTTCTATATACATGTACACCCTTGTCATCTAATACTTAATGCAGGTTTCATCATGATCATTGTATTTCAAACCCGCATACTTAGTACATTCAAATGTATTAATGCATATTTTGCCTACATGATTTAACCAGGTTGTGACCGAGATTTCCCTCATCCACCCTTTAAAGGCTAAGTTCGAATTGGAAAGCCCGTTAAGTGGTGAGTCCTTTGATCCAAGAACAAGGCCACCATCTACCTATTCTATGATTATGATTTTCTTATATCTTTACTTTGAGGGTGAGCCCGGAACATGTCTTGGCCCCCATCCTATCAATAGAGGCATTGTTGGACGTCATGTAAACTCTATGTACGAGTTTGTTATGGTTGATACTTGTGGAGACTATGCTTATGCGGGATGTTATATTTGATGTAATGATGTGGTGTTGAGTTGCGAAAGGTCCTAAGTCCGTACTCCCATAGCGTGATTCATATGATCCCGCCCCTTAGAACTTGCTTGTTGATTTTTAATGTGTGATGTAGAGTCCTATGCTCCCTATCCTTATAGCTTGAGTCCCGAATCCTCGTCCCTTAGACTTATGTGATGAATTATGTGCCAATGAGCCCCATATACATTACCCCCATAGCTTGAGTCATATATCCCTATCCCTTAGTATCACTTGTTAATGATTGAATTGCTCTTTTGAACTGATGATTTGTAAATGGATACTATAAGGCTTGTTTGGGGGCTTTCGGGTTTCCATTCTCCATGTCACTCCTAGGCCTTAGACTTTGGATCATGACAACTTTGTTGAGGAGGGTGCACTCCATAAGACCCTTCATGGGTCATGGTACCGCTCCATGCCTCGTGGAGTGCTTTGTGGTGGGCATACCAACTCCACACCAGGCAGCCTTACACTTTACAGGTGCACATCATGAGCCATGGTGCACTTCACGGCTCATGAAGTGTGTCTTGAAAGTGAATCATCCAATTTTTTTAGTATATTTTTTAAGGTATTTAGGTCCTTCTCCTAATTCCTGAACTTCAAACATTAGACTGAAATACCCTCCTAATGTTACACTTACCTGTTCTAATGTCTTTCAAACACTCCTCAAATACTTAAGACTCAAATTATCCATCAAAATCACTCTCAAGTCTCCTCTCAAGCTCAAGCTTAGGAATCCATTAAAGGACTTCAAGTTCAAGTTCAATCTTCTTCAAACCATCAAATTAAGCACCTATGGTATGCAAATTTGATTCATGGGTCCATTTCATGCATGAAGACCAAATTAATCCCATATCTTCTACTCCACTTTAAAACATGAATTTTATGGGCTTTCATGCATGACCTTCAATTGCTTAAATTATCTTCTAAATAGTGTTATTATGCTTATATATAAATGTTTAAGCTTCAATTACATAATTTCATGAACTACATGATACTACATCTTTAAGCTTATTAAGTTTATGAAATCTATGCATGGGTACTTTCAATTTGTATTCAAATAATTTTGAACCATTGAAATAAGTTTGAATCCACTTTAATTATACCATTTTAAGCTTATATTTCATGAACCCATGATCATGCATCAAGTTCACTCAAGTATGACTATGTTACTACAAAATCCTAAGTATGAACATGATTATGCAAGTACAAGCTCTCAAATATGAATATGATTATGACATGAATATGATCAAGAAAGAGTGTATTTACAACATCATGAGAAAGCTATTGTGTATTGATGAGGATAGGTACAACGCTACCTGTACACAAGGAAATGAGATAATCCTAAGCATGCAAGTATGTATTTGAAACTATGATTAAGTTTATGAACTTAATTATGCTTTTACTTTACTATATATATATATATATAGACACACACACACACTTGACTTAGCACTGAATGAAACTTGAGGTGGAGACTATCCCTAAGGGTCCTTATATAATGCTTTTTGTCTCATAACTACGTGACACCATAGGATTATAGTTTAGCTAATAGGTCCACATATAGCATTATGATTCATGACCCACAAAGTGGGGTAGAGTTCTACCTTAGAAAGTAGACTCCTCTTTCTCCGGTGTAGAGGAAATATCAAGATTCTATATTATAGCTCACATGGTCTTATTGTCGTTTATGGTTACTTCTCACATACGTATGTCTATTTTGCTCATCTACATTCATGGAATCTCATGTATTACTTTCATTACTCCTAAATGTACTTTATTATGATTACTTGCACACTTTGTTTTTCCTATGCTATTATATGCTCCTTCCTGACCTTCACTTGCATACTTAGTACATTCCACGTACAAATACATTTTTTTCCTGCATGATTTCACCATGTATGGATAGGTGACTGCCCTCCATAACCCCATGCTTAGTCCAGTTGATTACTAGTAGCTTGTTGGTGAATCCTCCTTTTTCAAGGGCAACCCATGCTATATCTAGCCTATGTTACAACTTATGTTTATTCTGAGACTTCCATTCCTTATCTTTATTATGGGTGAGCCTGAAACATATATTGGCCCCCTCTTGGTCTAGTATGTAGAGGCATGATTTGGCCACTATGTATGTAGATTATGCAGGTTATGACTCTTTTTGTTGTTCATCTGTGACTCAACTTTTATTCTTTCCCTATCTATTATCTATGTTTTAACCGATGAATGCTTATGATATGCTAAGAAGCCTAGTTTAAGGTTCCCCCGAGGATCTCATTCTCGGTGTTACACCCCAAGTCTAGCTTGTGTCGTGACACTCCTCCTCATATGTAAAATCTGGACTCAGCTCCATTAAAATAAGGGATATCATATGAGACTCGTCAAGAGTGTAAAACTATAACATTGAAATGAAATATTGGATACACAAAATATAGTCTAAGTGGTAAAGCAAGTCTATAGGCCACCTCTCCAACTTGACATGGACCTCAAATGGGCTAATATACCTATGGCTCAAATTTTTCTTCTTCCCAAACCTCATAACACCCTTCATGGAAAAAGTCCTCAACAAACATGGTCACACTCCATGAACTCTAAGGGTTGAATTCGCCTTTCAACATAACACGTCTGACAAATCTGGGCTATCAATAATCATCTCTGAATCAATCAAACCTGGTCCATGACATCTCTAAGAAAATCAGTATTTAGGCTATCCACCGCAATAGAATCAAACTAACTGATGGGTGATATGCATCTCCGACTATACAAGTCTTTAAAAGGAGCCATTTGATGTTGGAATAGTAATTGCTACTGCATGCGAACTCTGCCAAAGACAAATACTAGTCCTACTGGGCACTGAAATCAATCATGTATACTCGGAGTATATCCTCTAGCACCTAAACAGTCTTATCAAACTAACCATCTATCTGGGTGAAATGTTGTACTCATATCCAATCGAGTGCCCAACCCATGTTGTAAAGCCTTCCAAAAGTTGAAAGTAAATAATGAACCTTGATCAGAAACAGTAGAAACCAGTGCCCCATAAAGTCTAACAATCTGGCTGATATAGAGATGAGCCAACTTATCTACCAAATACTTACCTTGACTAGAATGAAATGAGCAGACTTAGTGAATTGATCCACCACAACCCAAATAGAGTAATAACCACTCACAATAGTAGGAAAACCATCACAAAGTTCATCATGATCCGCTCCCACTTCCATATAGGAATATGTATTCTCTGAAACTTACTACCAGACCTCTGGTGCTCACACTTCACTTGCTGATATGTCAAAAACTTAGACACAAACTCTGAGATATCCCTTTTTGTGCCACACCACTAATAATTTTGACTTATAGTACATCTTTGTTGCCCCTAGGTGAATAGAGTAACATGTATAATGAGCCTTTTCAAGTATCAATTTGATCAAGTCACCCACCTTGGAAAAACAAATACGGACTCCAATCCATAGAACACCATTAGAATCAAACATGACTTTTTTTAGCTTCACCTCGTGACACCTTGTCTCAAATAAGACACAACCTCTCTTCCTGAAATTGTTGCTGACAAATTGGATCCATCAAGAAAGATTTGGCCTCTATGAAAGCAAGCACACCACCCTGATCAAAAACATAAAGTCTCATCAACCTATTAGTTAATCTCAGAAAACCCCCAGCAAAGAGTTGCTTCTCAACTCAAATAGCTGCTAGACTCCCCATGCTAGAACACTTTCGTCTCAACGCATTGGCCACCACATTAGTATTTTCTGAGTGGTATAGAATAGCAAAATAATAATCTTTTAGAAGCTCAATCCATCTCTTTTGTCTCAAATTTTTAAGTCCCTTTGGCTAAAAATGTATGGTAAACTCCAGTGGTTGGTGAAAATCTCAGAATGAACCCCATATAGATAATGCCACCACAACTTCAAAAAAAGGCAATTATTGCCAACTCTAAGTCATGAGTGGGGTAATTCTTCTTATATGTGTTATATTGCCTTAAGACATAAGAAATCACCTTTCCTTTCTACATCAAGATACCGCCTAATCTGACCCCCGATGTATCACAATATATAATAAAATCAACACCCTTCTTATTCAAAGTCAAAACAAGTGCAATAATCAATAATACCTTAAGATTTTGGAAGCTATCTTCAAATTCATCAAACCAATTAAATGCTACATTCTTCTGGGTGAGTCTGGTCAGTGGAGTTACTATGGTGGAAAAGCCCTGAACAAAAAATCGATAGTATACAAGCAAACCCACAAAACTGTGAATCTCTGTAGATGAGGTGTATCTAGTCCACCCTTAGATAGCCTTAATCTTGGTTGGATCAATCCTGATGCGCTCCTTGGACACCACATGCCCCAAAATTGCAACCGAACTAAGTCAAAATTCACATTTGGAGAACTTAGCATACAATTTCTTTTCTCTTAGTTGCTGGAGCACAATCCTCAAATGTCTGATATGATCTGCCTCAATCTTGGAGTAAACCAAGATGCCATCAATAAAAAAAATCACAAATGAATCCAAGTATGGACGAAACACTCCATCATCAACTCTATAAATATTGTAGGGGTGTTAGTTAGCCCAAATGACATCACAAGGAACTCATAATGGTCAATCTAGTTTGGAAAGTAGTCTTAGAAATGTTAGATGACCTATCATCAACTGATAGTACCCGGATCTCAAATCAATCTTGGAAAATAAAGCAACTCTCTGGAGTTGGTCAAATAAATCATCAATTCTAGGAAGAGGATACTTGTTTTTGACTGTCACTTTGTTTCGATTGCTTATAATCGATACACAAATGAAATAAGATAAGCTTTTACGGCGTACTATATCAAAATTTTCATTCTTTCCTATTATATTTGGAGAATGAAATTGAAGAGGTGACAAAATAATTAAATACTCCTCTTTGTGCTTTGTATTTTTCAAATCTACAGGATATTTTTTTTTGTTCTTATAAGTAATTTTCCATTTTGCGCTTCATGAATTATTGACATTGTTTTAAGACTTTGTAACGAACTAAGGAGATTACTATGTAAATTGTTATTTTTAGAAAAAAATGAATTAGGGTGTAAGTTATTAAAGAGCACATACATTAGCGCTGCAAATTGCAACAAAAAATCACATGATTTGAGACAAATCATATTGATGTGAAGTGTTCCACAGTTATTTCGAGTGTAGGCATCAGTTCATTTTTTGTAAAGACACACTACAAAAGCATGAAAAATTCGAAAAACGTTTGTGCTGAAAAATGGAAGTTATAGATGAAAATGAAAGAAAAGAAAAGAGTCATACTAACCAAATTTAGTAATTGGTGAATTAGATAAATAAAGTTTTTATGTAAGATTAGGAAAATATGCAACTGTTGTTACATTTTTAAAGATTGATTTATAATTTTTCCACAAAAGGAGTGACATTTATTCTTGTTTTTTTTTTAAAAAGGCACATAATAAATAGGAAAAATGAGGAACAAGCAAACAAAGTCTGAGAAAAAAATAAATATAAATCCTAGTCTAAGAGAATGTCATATTACCAGACATACAATTTATCAGTTGATACTCGTTCTAACAGCTAAACCAAAACATAAATGAAAAACAAGCTAAGTCTCTCTGGAATACTATGTCAACATTCCTTCTTTCTTTTATGTTATTTTTTCTAATGTAAATGACTTTTTGTTGTTCTTATAAGTAATTTCCTGCTTTGCTCTAAGTGAATTATTTTTCGCTATAAAATATTTTTTATGACTTATAATGAACTAAGGAAATTAGGTTGCATATCATTTAAAAATAAAATAAAGGATAAGTTACAAAAGAATACATCTATTAGGTACAAATTCCAAATTACTCTAAAAAGATTACTTAATGATAGTAATTAGAGTCTGTTTGGATAAGCCAAAAGTATAAGTTAGAAATGTTAATTTATAACAATTGTCTTATTTTATTATTTTAATCTAAAATTAAATATTTATAGTTACTTTTTAAATTTAAGCTATCTTGATTTAAAAATGCTTAAGATAAGTCAATCCAAACATAGTCTAGGTTAAAATATAGCAGGTGAATAAGTATTTAACAAGAAAAGGGAAGACTGAGCTGTACTTCCTCTTCCTCTTGAGTAGCCAATATTCCCAACCCCTTTGGTGCCTTCTATAAAATTCAACAGAAGGATTTAAACAACTTTTGCAATTGATAAAGTTCTTGTTTCACCCTAAAAGATACAAATTCAAACATCAAGAATTAGCATGACTTCAGGTACACCATTCTCTCTTCTTCCTCTTATGGGCATTTGGGTATGAATTTGATGATATTTGAAAGAAAAAAACTTTAAATTGAAGTTGAAAAAGGAAATTTAAAAATTAATGTTATCAAGAGAAGAACTCATCTGACTGAAAAAATGTAAAAGAAAAAAGAAGCTTGAAGAAGTGGTTGGTGTTATATGAACCCAATGGATTTGGTGAATGTTCATTTAGTGAATGTAGACTTAACTTTTGTAACCTTTGGATGATTTCTTGAAGACATTTGAATAAAATGATCCTTACATTTTATTATTTTTGGTTTATATTTTTTGTTCTTTATTGCTCATTATACTACGTTATCAGTTCAATCCTCTAACCACCTTAGTTATATACATCTACATATTTGTTTCACATCAAACTAGTGGGGTTTTCATTTTGCTGAACATCAAGAGAGAAATAAAAATCATAAATGATGAACGACAACAAGTCTTGAAGTAATTAATATTTTGGCTAAAGACGCAACTAATGGAAATCAATTACTATCCTTACCAAGTACATGACAAAGGAGTAGATATTCTAAGGTCTGAGAATATATGTAAGCTAATTAAGAAACAATAACATAAGAAATTTCACTGTTAGATTTTATGAAGTCATATTTGAAAAATTATTTTCAAGATCGTTGAATGCATATTAGGTGAGTGATGACACCAACATGAAATAATTTTTGGTATTGATGTTCTATCAATTACAATATGGTAGGTTTTCTAACAAAAATGAAACTTCTTTTTCTCGAGATCCATGGTGGTAAAATAAAATTTATGAAATCAAAATTTGGGTATCAATTACAAGCATATGTTTGAGAGAAAATTTATGTTATTGTTGGATTCATGAAGTTAGTTAACATTTTCAAATATATTATAACTAAAAGTTTCAATTTAGAAAAGTAATTAATTAAGTTATAATAATTATCTCATGCAACTATATGTTATAGGTGTACCAAATTACTTAAACTTTAAAATTACGGTTGTGATTATTATACAAATGTTTGATTAACAGAGCGGCAGGTGCTTCAATAAAAAGTCCTTGAAGAACAGTTTCTATGGCACATATAAAGTGTGATAGATGAATCAATTTTAAAGGTAAAATTCCTTGAAGAAAGAGATGAGAAAATAATCCATAAATGGTAATAATAATGAAGCAAATACTTTAAAGAGCACTACGACATAAAACTTTATAAAAGCTTGGCAAAGGTCAAGCACCTGAAAATGATTTAAAAAAAAAAAGAGATCTCGATATATTATATTGCATTGGAACTGATATCAACATGATGTATCCTCAATATTATTAATGGTAATGAATATCTTGACTTTAAATATATCAAACAATGTGGAGAGATAAATGATGGGCCAAGTATGATATATAATTCAAATACATTTTATTTCACTTGGAGAAGTAATATTTTGGACTTAAGCCCTAACAATAAGGTATAACACTAGTGGGGTACAAATTAGTTACTGTACAAAGTAAAATATAAAGGATGAGTTGGCCTTGGAGCATTAAAGTATTTCACAAAAGTCCAGACATTATTGTATATAGATGTGTTCTCCTATGATGGATACAATGAGATTTCTTTTCGCCAAGCAATATATGAAAAACTTGAATGCATGTAGTAAAATTGTTGTCTTGTCTAGATAATGGGGTTCATCTGAAAAGTCTTGAAGAATTTCAAAGGTTTTAGAGCGACTCCATTGAGTACCTCAATAATTGTGATCTTATACAAAGTGTTATAAAGTACAAAGTTCAAGTGCTACTCTATACTGTGATTGTGTTTCCCAGTACATCTAACCAAGCATGACATAAATTATTCAATTTCTTCTTGCAGATGCTAAAAGAGTTGTTGGTGGAGGAGTTCGAGAAGATAGAATCAGTGAACTCCCAGTAAATGTTATGGATCGTATCCTAGAGCTTCTTCCTATCAAAGACGCAGCTAAAACCAATATTTTTTCCAAAAAATGGAGATACATTTGGGCTAGTCTTCCATATTTGGGGTTGAACACGGACTTTTTGACATATTCCAAAACCCGACAAGTTTTCAAAAATATAATAGATACAATTCTAGTCTTACAACATCTTGGAGACATTGTGAAGTTTAATCTTGTGGAAACACTACGTTCATCTTCATATGCACATATTGATAGGTGGATGCTTAATGTCAGCAGAAATAATAATGTCAAAGAGCTATACCTTCACATGCCATATAATTGTACTTATATAGTGCCAAATTGTGTATTCAACTGTCCAACCCTGACACATTTGGAACTCTTCGAGTGTTTCTTCAAACCACCAAATTCCTTTGTTGGCTTCCAACATCTACTAAACCTTCGTTTGCAAGGGATAACCTTTGCCCCAACCACTGCATTCCGTGCTATCACTTGCCCCCTTCT